>JARBWK010000002.1:41359554-41497687 GCA_030556195.1 Anolis apletophallus | reverse complement strand
CTGTAATGGCTTTTGCATTCATGATTGGAACCAGGGCCATCCAAGGTGGCAGGGATCCAGAGCCCTAAGATCTTTGATTAGCAAGATGAAAGGCAACATTATCATTTTAATAGTGCAACCTTTAATGCAGTGACTTGCATTCCAGTCTTCTATTTACTGTGTCTTTTTTTTTTTTAAAAGGACAACACTCAGAATCTTCACAAGAAATAGAAAAAAATCTGAGTAAAGTACTGCAGGCTTACTATTCTCATTAGGTTAGGCAGTGTTTCTCAAACGCTGCTCTTCCGGGTGTTTTGACTTCAGCTCCCAGAAATCCCAGTCAGTTTAACAGCTGTTAGGAATTGTGGGATCTGAAATCCAAAACCTCTGGGGAACACAGTTTGAGAAATACTGGTTAAAGGGTTGGAGGATGCCTCTGCATACAGTACCCTTGGAGAAAGCTTGAGAAAATTACTTGTTTGAATTACAGACCCAGACAGATTGGAAACTACCAATAATCCATTTAATCAGTGAGATATACATATGTGTTGATTGAATGTTTACGCTAGTAGGGGCTACCAATAGGATTCAGGCTATAGAATCCTCCAGCTGTTATATCCATCCTGTTTGGTATTTATTTGTTTAATTTATATGCATATTTTCTTCTGGTGTGCAATCGAAGGCAGCTTTAAGAAACAATAACTTAAAAACATTTGCCATACAATTTGAAATGACAGTTAAAATACTTTCATAATACACTAAAACAAATTAAAACTTACAACAGTTAAAGCATTAAGTAAAACACACCCAATGAAAAGCCACCTGGTCATACATGAAAAGCTTACTAAATAAGATAAAATCCTGGCAGTTGTTCCAAAAAATAACATTTCCATACCCTATCCTTGGGTCCATGTAACAAGAACCACTGAATTAGCATTTCTGAATTACTGTTAGACTACTATTCTCATAATTCCTAAGCAGGTGTTGGTGATGTTGGGAGCTGCAGTGCAACAGATTTGGGAGATGCAGGGTGGCTGTTGTCAGATTATTGCATTTTGAATGGCAATTCATGAGTCAGCACAAGATGTATTTTCTGCAGTGTGACATGTTTGACACCAGATGGCGCTGTCTCAAGACTGATGAATGGAATCTTGAGGAATGACAGTTGGGATCTGACAGTTGGGAATTGTCCGTTGAAGAGGACAGTTAGGATTAAATATTTGTGAGGAAAGGATGTTTAGGAAGGTAGCTGTAATTGCTGTTGTTTTTCCATGCTTAGCTTGTTATTGTTAAATTCAATTCAATACAAAGTTATATTTTTACCTTGTGAATTGTATGAGAGTTTCATTATTCACACGAACAGAGACTGGAGGTTTTTTGGGCCGATGAGGAATTAACATTCTATATTTCTGTTGCCTATTCCGCTGTGGCATAAATACTCGACGCCGAAGAGGTTATGGGCCCAGATCCCAGAACCCAGAACACAGAATCCAGAATTGCAGAGGCACAGAGATACTACATAACCCATAATTCATAGAAAAGTTTTTGAATAACACTAGAAATTGTAGCAGAAGTCGCTGTTTACCTCAGTGTTAGAGAAAAAAAGCTGAAGTGAATTTTTGCCAGGAGCATCTGTAGTGTGAAGAAAGATGGCATTATTTGGAGCACAGCATCATTTAGAAAAACTCAGAGGCAGCTCAAATTATTTAATATGGGCTACCAAAGTGCGAGCAGTTTTGGCAAAGGAGGAGCTGTTATCTTGCTTAACACATCGACCTATTTCTGATGCAGAAAGGTTGAAAGATGGCAAGGCAAGGGCTACCATCATCCTGTCAGTTGACGATAGGAACCTCACATATTTAGCTCTGGAAGAAACAGCCGCTGACTGTTGGAAAAGGCTTGAAAAGCTGTATCAGCAGGCTACTGGAGGCTCAAAAGTTTTATTGAGCAGAGAACTGTTTTCACTGAAGCTTCTGTCAATGGAAAATTGTGCCAGAGAGACTCATTTGAGTAAAATGCTGAGCCTATTTAATGATTTAGCAGCAAGGGGCACCAATTTTACAGAAGATCAGAGAGGCTTAATTCTACTAAGCAGTTTGGGGCAGAGCTACAACTCATTCATTGACTCCATGCAATCTGTGAAAGAAGAGGACATCAACTTCGACTTAGTTTCGACTAGATTGGAGAACTGGGCTTGTTTCAGAAGAAATGCCCAGCAACTTTCAACGGAGAAGACGGTCAACAAAGGCTTCAATATGAAGAGGAAAGAGACAATCCAGTGTGACATCATCTGTTACATTTGTAAT
The DNA here is from genome assembly GCA_030556195.1 of Anolis apletophallus. Classification (NCBI taxonomy): domain Eukaryota; kingdom Metazoa; phylum Chordata; class Lepidosauria; order Squamata; family Anolidae; genus Anolis; species Anolis apletophallus. The sequence continues at coordinate 41,495,402 of JARBWK010000002.1, read as the reverse complement.
AAAAGAGGACACAAAGCTAGACAATGTCATCAGAACAAGTTTAAGAAGAGTGAATCAGCACAGAGCAAGAAAGAACAGATCAACAATTCAAGAAAAGACTCTGATTCAGGCTGTCTGTTGATGAGTTTACAATGTAACAATGATTTTATTCCTCAGGTACCCTGGATTATTGACTCTGGGAGTGCAAAGAGTTTTGTTAAGGATAGTAAATTGTTAGCAGAGAAGGAACCTTTATCTGGTTCTATGCAAAGTTGTGTGAGTCTAGCCAATGGTCAAAGGTGCAAGGTTTTAACAAAGGGAGAAGTTGAAATTGGTCAACTTAGTCTAAAGTTAGACAATGTTTATTTAGTTCCTGAGCTAGAACACAATGTTCTAGGGGTGAAACAACTTGCAGACCATGGTTTATCCATTGTGTTTGAAGGGGAGTTATGTAAAATGAGTAATAAAAATACAGGTATGTATAAGGAAGTAAAATTTCAAAATGGTTTCTATAGAATGAATGCTAGTAATAAAATGTCTACAAATAGTATTCAGAGTTTGGAAGGGAAACCTCTGCATGGTGACAGATGTCTGCACATGCTACACAGGAAGTTTGGCCACATGAACTATAATATGATTAGAAAGACTGCACAGCTAGTAGGCATTCAAATACCAGAATGCAGAAATTATTTAGAGTGTGCTGTCTGTAACAAAACAAAGTTAAAGGCTTATCCTGTTGCCAAAAGGAGTGATAGAGTAACAACTAAGTTACAGTTAGTGCACATGGATCTAGCTGGACCTTTTCCAAAGAGTATTGGAGGGAATGTATTTCTACTAGTAATAGTAGATGATAGGTCTCGATTTGGCTTCGTTTACCCTCTGAAAGGTAAATTTCAGGTGTATGAAAAATTTATTGAATGGTACAATTTTGTGAAGAACCAATTTCCTGATTTGACTGTTAAACAAGTTCAATCTGATAGAGGAGGTGAATTTGTGAATGAAAGACTTAAGAATTTTTTAAGGATAAAGGAATTTGGCATAGGAAAACAAATCCGTGTGTATCAAAAGAAAATGGAATTGCGGAGCGTCGCTTAGGTGTAATTCAAACCATGGTAAAATCAATGCTTGAGGATGCACAAATGTCCAAAGGTTTTTTGGGCAGAAGCAGCTAACACTGCCAATTACGTGCTGAATAGGTTATGGACCTCAAGTGTAAATGAAATCCCATTCTATTTGTTTTATGGAAGACATCCAAAGGTGGATCATTTTCAAGTATTTGGTGCGCATGCAAATTCCTATACAGCAAAGAGACAAAAGAGATCAGCATTGGGTAAAGATGCAATTTATTGGATATGAAGGTGGAACGAAAAGGCTATAGATTCTGGAATGGCTCTTCTCCAGGGAAGAAGATCACAGTCTCCAGATCTGTAAAGTTCGAAAATAATACTCATTGGGATAGAATTCATGCGAACACTGAAGTGTTCATAACCCCAAGTGTTTCTAGAGTAAAGAATGAATCTGAAGTTGTAGAGGTATTAGATGAGGCAAATGTGGAAGAAAGCAAGGAACAATCTGAAGAAAGTAATTTTCATGATTTTTGCGCCACAAACTCTGACTTAGTGTCCAAATCTGTAACAGAGGTTGATGGACATTGTCAAGAGGAGATTAGGGATGTGGAGGAGACTAAGGATGAGATTCCTAGGAGATCCACACGTATCACTAAAGGAATTCCACCAGCCAAGTACCAAGTCACGCAAATAGGAAGTATAGAGTGGAAAGATCCTAATTCTTACGCTGAAGCATTGCGTAGACCGAAAAATGAACGTGATTGTTGGGTAAAAGCAATGAAGAAGGAATTTGATTCACTTCATTCTTTAAATGTTTTAGAACAAGCAAATGTAACCAAAGATGTAAAGGTAATTGGTTGCAAGTGGGTATTTAAAAGGAAAACACAAGTTGATGGTTCATTATTGTACAAAGCAAGATTAGTTGCACAAGGTTTTGGTCAAATTTACAATCAAAATTATGATGAGGTATATGCTCCAACGATTAGACCTGAAACAATTAGGACTGCTTTAGGCATCGGTGTGCAAAGAAAGTATGTTATAAGGCACTTTGACATTGCCACAGCTTATTTAAACACAGAGCTGACTGACAATGTATATATGAGAGCAATACCTGGTTTTGAAAAAGATACTCCAACTGGTGTGTATCGACTACGGAAAGCATTATACGGGCTAAAGCAAGCAGCGAGATGCTGGAACCAGTGTATAGACGAAAAGTTAAAGGGTCTTGGCTTCGAAAGAAGCAGTGTAGATACATGTCTATATAAGAAAGGAAAAGAGTCTAAAAAGCAAACATTTGTTTTGGTGTTTGTCGATGATCTCTTAGTACTAGCACCATCCGAAAGGGATGTGGAACAAGTTTTTAAGGGACTAAACTCAAGTATGACTGTAAAAGATCTTGGAGAAGTCCGGAAATACTTAGGCGTAAATGTAACTAGAACTGAAAAAGATATTTGTCTAGATCAAAAAGACAAAATTTTTGAGTTACTTGAGAGAACAAGATTGACTCTGTGTAAAACAGTAGCAACTCAATGGTACCAGATTTTTTAAAGCTTGATAGAGGTGAAATGTTTGACAATCAAACATTGTATAGATCAGTGGTTGGTAGCCTCTTGTATTTGGCAAATTGGACTAGGCCTGACATCGCCTATGCCACTAATGTACTAAGCAGGAGAGTGAATGAACCAACGTTGACTGATTGGCAAGCTGTAAAACGAGTGTTAAGATATTTGAAAGGAACATGTGACAAAAAGCTAAAAATTTGTCCAAAAGAAAGCGGTATGAAGGGGTTTGCAGACGCAAGTTTTGGTGACAACGAACAAAACTTGTCATGTTCGGTATCTAATTAGTTTTAATGGGATACAAGTGACATGGAAATCTCGTAAACAGTCACACGTTTGTTTATCCACGGCAGAAGCTGAATTTTCTGCTTTGTCTGACTGTTGTACAGAACTAGAGTGGATAAAGGCTCTAGTAAACGAGTTCCAAAGTTTTGAAGATAAGATATCTTTATTTACTGATTCTCAATCTTGTATAGCAATATCAAATGCTGAAGGATTAAAGCAGAGAACAAAATATATTGGGGTAAGGTACCAAAATGTTAGAAAGTTAGTACAGGATGGTTTTATTAATCCTGTGTATGTCCAGTCAGATGAGAATATGGCTGATATGTTTACAAAATCATTGACTAATTGTAAATTAAATGTATTTTGTAAGAAGATATTGTTATTATAAGTAATGTGTGTACTTGTGTTGCTCATGAAGGAGGAGTGTCAGATTATTGCATTTTGAATGGCAATTCATGAGTCAGCACAAGATGTATTTTCTGCAGTGTGACATGTTTGACACCAGATGGCGCTGTCTCAAGACTGATGAATGGAATCTTGAGGAATGACAGTTGGGATCTGACAGTTGGGAATTGTCCGTTGAAGAGGACAGTTGGGATTAAATATTTGTGAGGAAAGGATGTTTAGGAAGGTAGCTGTAATTGCTGTTGTTTTTCCATGCTTAGCTTGTTATTGTTAAATTCAATTCAATACAAAGTTATATTTTTACCTTGTGAATTGAATGAGAGTGTCATTATTCACACGAACAGAGACTGGAGGTTTTTTTGGGCCGATGAGGAATTAACATTCTATATTTCTGTTGCCTATTCCGCTGTGGCATAAATACTCGACGCCGAAGAGTTATGACCTCGCCAGGAGGACGATCACATGGAGGGAAGTGTGGAATGTGTGTGGTGCATGCAGGTTCCCCTAATATATTGGGTAGCATGGGAAGCCTCCTGTATTGCCAGGGTGCTGGTTTCACCCCTCTGCACCCACAGAGTTGCCATGGCGTCATTTGATGGGAGCCAGTTGGCGCCGTGGATGACCAGGGCTAGATCAGCATTTGCTGCCGAATCAGGTCCTGTATGATGAGGTCATTAGTGACCTTGTTAAATCATACATTTTGGTATGCTATGAATTTTACAGCTGTATCTGTTTGATCCTTTGTAATCTTGTTTTATCTTCTGCTGTTTCAAAGACCATGACATGAAGCAAGGGATTCAAACTTGCTTCATGTCCGCCTAGACATTAGGGAGAACTTCCTGACAATAAGAGTTGTTTGGCAGTGAAATATACTACCTCAGAGTGTGGGAGAGCCTTTTTCTTCAAATGCTTATATACTATTTATTTGTTGGCTTACTTTTTATCCTGCCTTCTCCCAGTATAATGGAAGCTCCTTCCTTGGAAGCTTTTAAACAGAGGCTGGATGGCCATCTGTCAGGGGTACTTTGATTGTGCTTTCCCTGCATGGCAGAGGGTTGGAATAGATAATAATAAAAAACTTTATTTATAAGTCGCTTCCCTCTCCCCAAAGGGGACTCGGAGCGGCTTACATGGGGCCGTGCCCAAACCACAAATCACAAAATCACAAAACAATAAACACAATAAAAACAATAAACACAGTAACATGAATACATCTAACAAAACACAATAACAAATGCATCTAAAACAAAAGGAAAAAAGAAGATGAGAGGGCGGGCCGCATGTACATATAAGATGTTTAAAAACTGGGGAGATAAATGGAGTAGGGCCAAAACGTGAAGAGTAGCAAAGGGGAAGGAAATCCAAGAAGCGGGCGTTGAGGGATCTAGTCTCCAAAGGCTAGGCGGAAAAAACGAGTTTTCAATTGTCTCTTAAAGGCTTCCAGTGAAGGGGCATTCTTGATCTCTCCCAGGAGTTCCAAATTCGGGGGGGGGGGGGCACAGAGGAGAAAGCTTTCTCCCTAGTATTCACAAACCGGGTCTGTGAAACTGGTGGGGGCGAAAGGAGGGCCTCCCCCGAGGAGCGAAGCGCTCAAGCTGGTTCATGGGGGGAGAGCCGGTCGCAAAGGTAGGCGGGTCCCAAACCGTTTAGGGCTTTGTAATCACCTGCACCTTGAATTGGGCCCAGAAAATAAATGGCAGCCAGTGGAGCTCTTTAAACAGGGGGGTCGACTGCTCCCTGTACCCAGCCCCGGTTATTAACCTGGCAGCCGAGCGTTGGACAAGCTGAAGTTTCCGGGCCATCTTCAAGGGAAGCCCCACATAGAGCGCATTGCAGTAATCCAATCTAGAGGTAACCAAGGCGTGGACCACCAGTCAAGTCAGACTTCACGAGGTATGGTCGCAGTTGGCACACGAGTTTTAACTGTGCAAAGGCTCTCCCAGCCACCGCCGACACCTGAGCATCAAGCATTAGCGCTGAGACCAAGAGAACCCCCAAGCTGCGGACCTGTGACTTCAGGGGGAGTGTGTCCCCATCCAGCACAGGTTGCCACCCAATACCCCGATCAGACGAGCGACTGACCTGGAGGACCTCTGTCTTATCGGGATTGATCCTCAGCCTGTTCCTCCTCATCCAAACCGTCACAGCGGCCAGGCACTGGTCCAGAATAGATGGCCTACATCAGGGGTGCTCACACTTTTCCAGCATGCGAGCTACTTATAAAACAACCAAGTCCCAAAGATCTACCTACCCACTACTCAGAGAGCCATAAAAGCAAAATATTAGGAAATTTATTTCAGTGAGAGCCATATAATACATTTTAAGACTGAATTCAACTGAATGTGAGTATAATAAGCCCCTGAGCATTCCTCACAAATGGCATGGAAGCCAGGGGCAGTCCTACCATGTAAGCGACCTACGCGGCTGCGTAGGGCACCATCTTGGAAGGGGGCGTCGTGGGGCGAATTCCCGCCCGCCGGGCGCTGCCGCTCCCACACGCCGCCGTTTCCGCGGGGCATTGCAGAGCGAGGAGGAGCCTTCGAAGGCTCCTCTTTGCTCTTCCTGGTTCCCGCTGCTGGCCCCTCCCACGGGGCGTTGCCGAGGGCAAAGGAGAGCGCTCCCCGCCCTCTGCAATTCCCCGTAGGAGGGGCTGGCAGCAGAGCCCGGGAGAGCAAGAGGAGGGGCCTTCAAAGGCTCCTCTTCGTGCTTCCTGGGGGCAAAATAATTTGGGGGCGCCAAAATAATGTTTGCTTACTATTTAAAATTGCCTTAGACCACCCCATACACACTGTGCTGGCGATCTGCCTGGGATCTAACAGGACGCCCTTCGAGATCTGCCAGGACTCCCTTCGAGATCTACCAGTAGATCACGATCTACCTAATGAGCATCCCTGGCCTACATGGTCTCTTCCAACTCTATTATTCTATGACTATTTAGGACTCAAGTTTTTAAACAAAGGCTGGATGGCCTTCTGTAGAGAGTGCTTAGGTTGTGTATTCTTGTATGGCAGGAGGCTAGCCTGGAGGGCCCTTGTGGTCTTTTCCAACACTATGTTTCTAAGCTGCTGAGTTCTGGACTAGAGAAAAGGCAAGATGTAAAAGAATAAAGTAATAACAGCAGCAGTGCAGCAACACCAACACCCACCGATTCAGACCTGAGGAGAGGCCAGTAAAAGCTGCACGAATTCGATAATTTTTCTCCCACACCCTGTGCCCAGTAAGAGCACTCAGACATGGCATATCACTTGAAGGAAATAGCATCATTAAATGCAGAGCTTTCCAGATGCTTTATGTTGGTGACACATTTTTTAGACATGCTTCATTTTGTGACACTGTGATTCTTGTTTACAAGGAAGCTGGAAGTTAAACTTATCCCTTATAAGAAATACAGACAAGACACAACATGTCTCATGAAAATCTTTCATTTATATATTTAAGAACATATGATTTATTGCTTACTTCACACAACTACACACTGCAGCCAACATATTAACATGTTCTGACAAAGTTTGGAAAGCTCTGTTGTGATGTTTGGTGTGAGGGGAGCTGTGCTGTCGGATCTTAAACACTGCACCGCGTAGGATTTGTCGACAAGTACAGCAACCTTGCCAGCCAATTGCCATATTACAGTTCTAAAGGGCAGACTGGAAATCTCTGACTCATAGGTGGGATGTGGGCCATTACGTTGCAGTGCAGCCCACAAGCAGTCTGAATTATTAAGATAAACTTCCAAGTGGTGTTTAGATTATATTAATAGAAAAACCTGTATGTTTCATAGAAGTTGTTTTGCTGGTGCCAATTAATTTGTTTGCTTTGAACCAAAACTAGGACTCAAGGTAGATTTAGACCAGGGGGTGGGCATCTGGCAGCCCGTGGGCCGGATCCAGCCTTTTGGGTGATCCCATCCGGCCCGCGGCTTCGTTGCTGAAGAGAGGGAGCCAGCCAGGGTAGCGCGGCTTCGTTGCCGAAGAGAGGGAGGCCTTCTCTTCCTCGTCGCTGCGGCTGCAGAAGAAATTCCTGAGGAAGCCCCTTCCCCGCTTGCTACGGAAGTCCTGGAGCTGCAACGAGGGAGAGCAAAGTGCGACCTGCTCTCCCTTGTTGCAGCTCCAGGAGGACTTCCGTAGCAAGCCCCGCCTCCCGCACGATGCCGCCTGTGACCTCATCACGCAGGAGGCGGGTCTTGCTACGGAAGGGATGGAGGGAGCAAAGTGTGTCCTGCTCTCCCTCATTGCAGCTGCAGTGACGAAGAAGAGAAGGCCTCCCTCTCTTCGGCAACGAAGCCACGCTACCCTGGCTGGCTCCCTCTCTTCAGCAACACAAAGCAACACGTAGTTTTGTTGCTGAAATGGGCTCCCTCTCTTTGACAACGAAGCCAAGGGCAAAGAAGAGGAGGAAAGAAGAGGTAAAGGCGGGATATGTAGTGTGTTTTTAATTCCTGGTCAATGCATCTGAATGTATTCTGGGATATGTAGTGTGTTTTTAATTCCCTGGTCAATGCATCTGAATGTATTCCGGGATATGTAGTGTGTTAAAGAAATTGAATTGATATTATGTAGAATGCAGTTCCGACTTTAGGTGCGGCCCTCCATAATATTTTTTGGCTCTCATGTGGCCCCTTGGAAAAAATAATTGCCCACCCCTGATTTAGACACACATTTTATGACGAGTGATATAATACTTTAGCAATATAAATTTTATTGCTAAAATGCTAATAAACTAACTTTAAAATTAGGTGCTATCATTATTTGTCATCAAGTTGACTTGTAATGATCCTATGAATGAAAGACCCCTAGTCATCAGTTGCCATTTTCAAGTCCTGCAAACTCAGGACTGTGCTTTTCCTTGACTAAATCTGTAAAGTAGCATTTATCTTCTTTTAGTGTCTTCCACATCACTAGTTATCGCCTTTTCCAGTGAGTCGTGCTGTCTCGTAACAGATATACAAAGTACAATAATAGCTGTTGAGTCATGTTGGGGAGTTAAGCTTGATTTGTCTTTAAATGGTCTATGGTATCTGCTTAACTTTCCTCCAGCACCATGTTAAAACACACCCATTAAAAGATAATAAATGCATAGTTCTTTAGTTTGCTTACCCACTAACCTTGATTTTAAGCCTAGCACCATTCTTATTTGCAAAATAAGCAAAATGAAAATTTGAGGAGCCTGAAAGTCTTGCATTAAGAATCAGGTTGTCATTCCTCATTAGGATTCAACTGTGGCCACATAATTCTCTGTTTTCAAATTCTTTGCTAAGTTTAAGTGCAAAGTTAAATTCCTGACAGAATAACAGGACTGAAAAAAATCGTCTGTCTCTTTGGAGCTATGTTTTTTGGGCAACAACTCAAACTAAAAACATGCTTAGAAAGCAGAAATTCTGTTTATGTGGCCAGACTCATTAAAACACATTATTAAAGAGGGAATTAAAATAGATTTAAACAGTTGCTCAATTAGATGGAAATGCAACAGTGATCCTAGAAACATAAATAACATACTCTGTGAAGCAGTCTTACTTTCATTAATCAGGATATTAAATCTTTATGGTAAGCACTATCCATTCAATAGTTGCTTTCTGTTGATGATGTTGCCCTCTACTGATCAGTTCAGTGCATAATAGCGCATTTCAAAAGGCTCTATTCCAGCAATTACTGTAGCTTCTGCACAATGAATTTGTTGCTGTTACCTGTTTGTTACATGCCTCTGCTACCTAGGTTACAGAGGCATCTGTTGCAGAGATACTACATCTTGCTTGTTTATTGGTTGTGTTCATCTTCCATCAGGTAACATGCAATTGTCTTCTATCTCTGTTCCTCCCCCTGAATTTTAGTTCTTCAAAAATCGCATAAGCAATGGATGAGGTTTTTTTTTAAAAAAAGATACTAGTTTGCAAAAGTGAAGAATTCCTGAGTATGGCCACTATGACCTGAGGAAATAGGCCTTTTACCAAGATGGTAGTGAATTATAGGATAATTATAAATAGACTCTACCTGCCTCCTTTGTGTGTTTGATTTAAGAAAACACACCCCAAGACACACTAATCAGAAGCTCTGATTTTATCTCAGATGTATAAACCCCTTTGTTAGGATATAAATCCTTGATTGTTTTTCTTTCATGCAAGCTTGAATAATTCATAATTATGTATACTAATGTATAAGTCTAGACATTTTAGTCAAAGATCAACCTCGAAAACCTAGTTTGATTTATCCATGAGGAATTATAAATTCTGTGATTTTATTATTTTCAACAACAACAAAAAGAAACCATCCCCTTCTCTAAGGCCCCATCTACACTGCCATATAATGCAGTTTCAGAATGCAGTTTAATTGCATTGAACTGCATTATACAGCAAGCTGGACTCATATAATCCAGTTCAATGCAGTTAAACTACATTATATGGCAGTGTAGATGGGACCTTAGTCCATCCAATGAGAAACTAAAAGAAACAACTGCCCCCCCCCCCCTGCTCTCTGCTGTGGGGCCACCTCTGGCCTTTTTGAATGCCTGGGAGGGAAATTAACCTCATATAACCTCATATAAAAATCCATAATTGTGGCCCCCAAAGCCTGCCCTTGACTTGGGCCGTGGAGATAGCACAGCGGTAACACAGCTGCGCATGCAATTGGAAGGTTGCTAGTTCGAATCCCCGACCTGGCTTGGACGACCAGCTATTTGAGTCCTGTCCACTGCCCACTCAAGCAGTTCAACAGCCCAGCTGTGAATAAACAACAATTTGGGGACCATGGAAAGTGGGGAAGGATTTTTACACAGACTTTGTCTGAAAAAGTTCAGCTGCCAGGAGAAGGGAGATGCGGAAGTGGTGGAAACAGAGGCTCCCGTCATGAGGATGGAACAACAGCACCCCCTTGTGACGTAAAGGCGCAATGACGCAAGGACATAACAACAAAAGAACTATACCCACGGAGGGTTCAAAGTAATAAATCACAATTTCAATGGTTGATTCAAATGATATTGTATTAATTTCTCATATCAAAGTCACAGAAAGACTTGTCTATTAAGGAAGGGTAAGGACCTAAATGAAATCACGCAGGGGTTAATGCTCACTCAATATCCCTCGCAGGGGTTAATTCAATATGGATATAACAGCTTGATCGCATATCATGAAATTATACAATGTAAACAGTCCCTGTGTAGGGGAAATTATAAATGTCGGACGCTGAGGAGTAATTAGTCCCCTCTAGACAGATGGTTCAGGCCGACGGAGTCGCCATGCGTTATTGAAAGCACAGAAGTCCGTTTCACCGGTAATCCAGTTTTGTCAAGGCAAATCAATATGCGTCCATAATCTGTGAAACATAATTAAATAAGCCATAGGTACAATCGCCCACAATATAACAATATTCATACAGGCAGGGTACCTATGGCTTATTTAATTATGTTTCACAGATTATGGACGCATATTGATTTGCCTTGACAAAACTGGATTACCGTGAAACGGACTTCTGGGCCTTTCAATAACGCATGGCATGGCCGGCCTGAACCATCTGTCTAGAGGGGACTAATTACTCCTCAGTCCGACATTTATAATTTCCCCTACACAGGGACTGTTTACATTGTATAATTTCATGATATGCGATCAAGCTGTTATATCCATATTGAATTAACCCCTGCGAGGGATATTGAGTGAATTATTGCATTAACCCCTGCGTGATTTCATTTAGGTCCTTACCCTTCCTTAATAGACAAGTCTTTCTGTGACTTTGATATGAGAAATTAATACAATATCATTTGAATCAACCATTGAAATTGTGATTTATTACTTTGAACCCTCCGTGGGTATAGTTCTTTTGTTGGCTTTGCAGCCCGCGAGCTCTGTGTGCATATGCAAGGACATAACAACAATGATGTCGTAATGGAGCATCCACATCCTGTGACGCACACCCTGTATGACGCAGCCAGGAAAGAACAAATCCTTCTAAAAACTGCACTGTACTGTCTATGTGTAAAATTGTATGTCTTCCGACAGGGATTGTCTGTCATATGTGTATTGTAATCTGCACTGAGTCCCCTTTGGGGTGAGAAGAGTGGAATAGAAAAAATAGTATTATAATTATTATTATACATGAGATTGACTTATACAAGAGTATATATGAGAGGTGGTTTTCTCCCTACTGCAGGGGAAACCAAGTATTGTTCCACTATATTTTGTCTATATTGAAACATCCTGAAGTGTTGCTTAGGAACTACATTGCAGAGAAATGAGCAAAATACAGTCAAATCTTTAAATCCATGGATTCTGTCATTATCTGCTTGAAAATATTAAAAACCAAATAGGCAAAATAAAAATTTAAAAAACGCTTTCAAAAGGCACGTCTTGATTTTGCCATTTTATACGAAGCATACCATGTTACTATGATGTTGTATATAATGAGTCATGAATATCCACAGGATAAGCTAGTTGGTATCCCCCCCTCCCCAATGTGTGATGGGAAGTTGCTACCAACTGCAAATGAAATAAGGTTGAACATTGTGAAAGCCACCCACTATATGGCTATCAGCCCCCTCCCAGTAGACTTAAATCATGGAAAAGTTTAATGAGAACCACCACTCCTCTAAATGTTCCTCCAGCAACAGCAAAAATATCCCTGGGAGCGGCAAAATCAGGCAATTCCAGCTGGATGGCCCCCACAAGGGTCTGCCTCCAAGGGCAAACCAAGAATGGGCAACTTGGAAGTCCCTGAACAATGCAGTTGTTGTTGCCCGTTTTTGGTCTAAAACTATCTAGCAGATTGTGATCCTTTATTTTATCAGTTTTAGATAAACTATTTTAGGCAATGCTTTTGACACTAAATAAATAAACATGCACAGGTTTTGGTATTCATAGGGGATCCTGGAATCAAAATCCACTGGATATCAAGCTCCCATTGTATCTGTTTTGTGCGCAGGAAACCAAATTGGATTTTCAAAGTGCTCGGGCCCTTTTAACATTACAGAGTATTAGCACTGTGATTCTATTTTAGCAGCTGCAGTTGCATCCCATGGAATCCTGGAATTTGTAGTTTTGTGAGGCACTACAGCTCTCTGGCTGAGAATTCTAAATACCAAACTGCAGATTAATACAATGGAACAATGACAGTTAAATGGGATCATAGTGCTATAATTATGTAGTATGAAGGGTCCCAAGAGAAAAATGCTCAAAATTCTCGCTTCTCCCAACAGGGCTTCCTGGTTGTCATTTCTGAACTGGGAATACCTAATTGAAATTATTCTTTTCAGTCTTTATAGATTTTCAGATGCTGACTGATTCTCTTTTGCCAGAAGAGAAATGTTTCTCTGGCTGCCATCAGATCTATTGTTCTATCTCATATATGCAGGTTCAAGGAGAACATTATTATCATGTATTCTCCTGTGCTATTCTGATTAAATTTCAGAAGATATAGCAGTGCAATTACTGCAATTAATCACCCTTATATGACTTACCTCATTGCATTATTCGCTTCTGTAGCTCCAAGGGAATTACACATTTATTTTACTAGACATTTTCACTGCTAATTAGAAAGCACTCTTACGTCTGTCTGATGAACAGACAGCTTGTTACACTTCTAAAATGCTTAAAAATAGACCGTAATTTATATTACCGTGGATTGTTTTCATTACAATATCAATCACATTTAAAATACAATAAAGACTAGCAAGATAACTGTAAGAGGGTTCCTTGTAATGCCGGAAAAAGAAATGATACACATCTCCTAGCCTCATACCAAACCCCTTTGGCTTAGGTTTTTAAAAAATAACTTTTGGGAAAGGAAGGGCTCTAATAATTTAACACTTTGAAATATAGACACTCATCTACTAAGCAGGCATGGCTGTTAGGAATTGTGGGAGTTGCAGTCCAAAACACCTGGAGGGCCGAAGTTTGTCCATGCCTGTGCTAATAGCCATGTAGTGCAGGGGTGCTGGTCTAGGCTTTCAGGGTGGCAAGTGTAAGCAGGATCTCCTTTCCTCCTTCTCTACAATGCCAGCTTTCAAACCCAAACCAAGCTGCCTTCTCCCACCAGTACCAAAGAACAAACATCAAGAGCTGTTGTAGGTTTTACGGGCTGTATGACCATGGTCTAGAAGCATTCTCTCCTGACGTTTCGCCTGCATCTATGGCAGGCATCCTCAGAGGTTGTGAGGTCTGTTGGAAACTATGAAAATTGGGTGAGAGAATTGGCTGTCTGCAAGGATGTTGCCCAGGAGACGCCCAGATGTGTTTTTTTTACCATCTTTGTGGGAGGCTTCTCTCATGTCTCATGGAGCTGGAGCTGATAGAGGGAGCTCATTCACACTCTTTCTAGGTTGGATTCGGACCAGCAACCTTCAGGTCAGCAACCCAATCTTCAAGTCACCAGTCCTGACAGCACAAGGGTTTACCCACTGCACCACTAGGGGCTCTTATCAGAGATACTAATAAGCCAGCAATAGGATTCTGAACAGTTTTCCTACATCCGCTCCCACCCACCCATCCCACTTTCTCCACATCCCCCTCTCTTGTGCAGCACGGTGAATAAGATTAGATCCAGTAGCACTACCCAGAGAGAATATGAGCAAATGTTTCCCCCCTGCTCACTTGTGTGGGAGATTGTAGATATAATTAAACAGAAGCTTTACCACAGTTTCTGAACCAAAATATTATACCTGTAGTATAATAAAGTGTCACTCGGGCTTGTGTAACAAGTAACAGTATCTTTACTTCCCTTCAAAAGATCAAACAGGGCAACAATGTATACAACAGTCTTTCTGAATTCACACAAAGAATAGAGGGAATAAATAGTCCCTTAAAACATTTTTTAAAATATGCTTCATGCCTTAGAAATAATCGGGCTTCAGAGAGTTGGCAGCCATTTCCATCCCACAAATAAACATTACACACACACACATATATATAGCAAGAGAGAGAGAGAGAGGGAGCACAACAGCACAGGCAGAGAAGCAAACATCACAGGATATCTATGTTGTGTTCATCGAAACAGGCCCAGGTTTCACACTGAGTGTATAAACACATTTAAAAACATATTAACTATATGTATTACTGTGATAGAGTGTCATTTTGTGTCATTTTGGTTGGTGGTGTGCCCTAGGATTTTGTAAATGTAAAAAATGTGCTGCGGCTCAAAAAAGGTTGAAAAACACTGTTCTAGATGTTTGGGATTTCAACTCCTATTTATTGGCCATACAAGCAAGGGATTTTGGGAGATGAAGTCCAAAACATCCAGAAGGCCGAAAGATGGAAACCAGCACACAATATATATTTGGATTGAAATCCAGGCCAAGATCCTGCATTGATAGGCACACCATAAATTACCATAAAAACATGTCTTCTTTCACCATTGCAAAAACACCTTTTACTTGCTGCAACTCCCCTCTCCCTGCATATCAATTTACCTTCTGCTGTGAAGAAGTATCCAGCTATGTTTCTATAGCTAGATCCCCAGTGACAGGAAACTCTTTACTATATTTAATGGCATCATTAAAAGGTGTCCAGTCCCTTCGAGAATTTCATAAGCTAATATGCCCAAGGAGCACCCAAACCTAATGTTGGGAGTAAGGACAATACCATGGAAGAGAGAGACATGGTAAAAGCAGCAAACTATAGGGCAATGAATTACAGTGATATCTTGGGTTAAAAGGGATTAATTTGTTCTGTGACCGAGCTCTTAACTCAAATTGCTCTTATCTAAAAGATTTTTTTGCATTGAAATGCATTGAAATGCTATGAATCCTCTCTACTCCCCCCATAACCCCTCAATTTTTGTTACATGTCTTAAAATAAGAAAATGCACTTTATAGTATCATAGAATCGGGCCATCCAGTCCAACTCCCTGTCAAGAAGCAGGAAAATTGCATTCAAAGCACCCCCGACAGATGGCCATCCAGCCTCTGTTTAAAAGCCTCTAAAGGAGAAGCCTCTACCACACTCCAGGGCAGAGAGTTCCACTGCTGAACAGCTCTCACAGTCAGGAAGTTCTTCCTAATCTTCAGATGGAATCTGCTATTTATAAATAACAAATAGCACATTTGAGGCAACAGAATGTGTAACAGCAAGAAAAAACCTGCACATTCTCATGCAACAATAAACACAGAACAAACAACTTAAAATAATTGAAGCACAAAATTGTCACAAGGAAGCACATTTGAGACACAAAGTAAAGAAGTAGAAGCATTGTTTTCTTCATACTGTACTCATTCCAGCTTCCCTCCTTCTCTTGCTCTCTCCACCTCATTCTCTTCATGAAGCCAAACATACCAGGAATAAAAAGCACACAAAATCAGCTAACCCAAAGTTCCTCAAAGCGGATAATAATAACATTTTTTGTACCCTGCCTCCATCTCCCTGAAGGGACCCCAGGGCAGCTTACACATGACAGAAATTGCCTAAAAACAACACATAAAATAAACACACAGTACAATACAAAATGTAAAACCAATAGCACATAAAAACAACAATTTAAGACTGAGAACAACGCCCAATAATCTATGGTGACAACTGCTGTAAGACATGGCCAAACTGTAAACAAGAAAAGGGAATGGGATAGAGCAAATTGTAGCTAAGGAACAAGGACATGGGATGAAAGTGCAATGCAAGAGCAAAGCAGTCCACAATCTCCCAAAGCAACAACAGCATGAGGCACCAAAGCAGCCATTCTGGCAAAAGTTTGTATATTAAAAACCTTGCTCATATGTAAAAATGAAACCCAAGACAAGCAAAAGTTCGTAAGTTGAAAAGTAAGTAGGGATGCTCGTAAATTGAGGTTCCAATGCACTGGAATTCCTAAATCCACCATTCCTAATTCCAATGTACTGGAATTCCTAAATCCACTATTGAGACACTTTATAAACAGAATTCCACATAAGTTAATAGCTGGTTGATCTCTCCACAATTCTTTATTTGATTTTATTGGATTACTAACTGGAGCTATCTATAGAGAACATATTATGCCCTGACTCAAGCAGCTCCACTGGCTTCCAACAATTTTCCGGGCTCAATTCAAGGTGCAAGTTTTTACCTACAAAGCTCTATAGCAGTGGTTCTCAACCTGTGGGTCCCCAGATGTTTTGGCCTTCAAATCCCAGAAATCACAACTGGCTGGGATTTCTGGGAGTTGTAGGTCAAAACACCTAGGGACCCACAGGTTAAGAACCACTGCCCTATACACTTCGGGTCCAACCTACCTTCGAGAATGCATCGATTTCTACGAACTGGCGTGGGCTTTGAGATCAGCAGGGGAGGCCCTTCTCTTGGTTCCACCACCATCTCAAGTGCAGTTGGTGGGGACAAGAGAGAGGGCCTTCTGTGTAGTGGCTCCCTGGCTCTGGAGTACCATCCCAAAGAGATTAGGTTACCCTCCCCCCCTTGACTCCTGCTCCAACTTACAAACATAGATTTTTAAGTAGGCTTTTGACCTCAAGTAGGCTGAAATGGGCCCATATGAGGCTGATACTATGAACTGAAGGCAGCTAGTTTTAACTACAGATGGTCCATGTATGTTTTTATTTTATTTTCTGTGTTGATAGTGGTTGTTCTTATAACTTTTTTATAACTTTTATGTGATATTGTTTTAAAACCCATGTACCGTTTATGTTATATACTACACTTGTAGTGCCTTGTAAGCCACACTGAGTCCCTTTTGGGAGATGGTGGTAGGATAGAAATAAAGATGATGATGCTAAGGAACAGGAAGGGGTTAGCTTTACGGTAAAATCATAAAGCCTGTGTTTAGTCAAAGCTTTAGGACCAAAGATAAGAGGAGATAGTGGAATCTAATCTCATCAGGCCTCTTAGGTGCTATTCAGGTTTCAGGTTGCACCTAGGATGGCGCGAATAAAGAAGGAAAGAACAGCTGGGTTTCAGTTTTGGGAGAATTTTATTCAGATCTGGCGCCAGCTTCAGTCAAAATATCCTGGTCTCGAATTAGAAGGGGGGGGGGGAGGCAAAAATAACGCACGGCCTTACCATCTGTATTGAGGTAAAGAATTCATAATTATGTTTATGTCTATATTCCTGCACACTACACAAAAGAAGGACTGAATACTCTCTTGCAGTCAGCTTCAATTCTGCTGCTAGTGAATTATCCTACTCACACTGTATTATCTTCACTGCAACCGGGTCTGTTCCCCCTGCGCTGCCTGGGACGCTTTTGGATTACAACTTTTGAATTTACATTGTGTTTCTGCATGGAAGGTGCTAGGGTGAGGCCACTACGAGGCTCCGTCCACTGAGCCCGTCTTCAACCAGGAGACACTGTGCCGCATTTGGCACACTTACAAACTGGCTTTGAACTATTGATAGACACTGAACTTTTGGACTTATTGTGGTATATATACTGTTTGGAATTCCTATCCTTTTATATGTGTGGAACTGTTTCTACCTGTAACCCAGCGTGCAGTGAATAAATTTCTATGTTGCTCAATTGGGCTTGATATATTTCTGTGAATAACTCATTGGTGGATACAATTGACCCGTAGTATTTAGTCCTTCTTTTGTGTAGTGTTGCTTAGCCTTCCCCCCTCTCTTTGTCAGGAGTTGTAAGATAAACTGGTATCTTTCATGGAGCTGTGACTGGTTGAAAAACAGGAAGCAAGGACATGAATCAATGGTCAGTTTTCACAATGGAGGGAAGTAAGCAGACGAATCCCAGAATGATCTCTGCTGGGAATTCTGAAAGGCATATAAAAAGCACAAGCAGCTGCATATGGTGAGGACATCTCCCCCTTATGCTTTGCTACTCTGCTGCTGAGTATGCATGCCCAGTGTGGAACATATCTCACCACGCTAAAACAGTGGATGTGGCTCTCAATGAGACATGCCGCATTATCACAGGGTGTCTGCGCCCTACATCACTGGAGAAATTACACTGTCTAGCTGGTATTGCATCACCTAACATCTGCCAAGTAGTAGCAGCCAATCGTGGAAGGACCAAGGCCCTGAAATCTCCGTCCCATCCCCTGTTCGGATATCAGCCAGTACACCAATGCCTTCAATCAAGAAATAGTTTTCTGAGATCTACAGAGACACATGCATGGACACCTCAGCAAGCGGGAGTCCAAAAGTGGCAGGCTAAAACCCAGGATCTCAATCCATAGGCTAAGGTAATGGTTTCCCCCTGACATTAAGTCCAGTCATGTCCGACTCTGGAGCTTATCTCCATTTTGAAGCTGAAGAGCCAGTGTTGTCTGTAGACACCTCCAAGATCATGTGACCAGCGTAACGCCATTACCTTCCCAGTGGAGTGGTACCTATTGATCTACTCACATTTACATGGTTTTGAACTGCTAGGCTGGCAGAAGCTGGGGCTAACAGCAGGAGCTCACACCGCTCCCCGGATTCAAACCACCAACCTTTCGGTCAGCAAGTTCTGTAGTTCAGCACATTAACCCACTGACTGGGGGCTCCGATCAACCTCAAGTTATGGCTGATACCAAATGAGAGACTCCCTCCTGGTCGCACAGAAGACTGGGCAACTTGGAAGGTGCTGAACAGACTGCACTCTGGCACCACGAGCCAACCTTAAGAAATGGGGCCACAAAGTAGAGTCCACGACATGCGAGTGCAGAGAAGGCCAAACCACAGACCAACTACTGCAATGCTACATGCACAATGGAGGACCTTCTTATGGCAACACCAGAGGCACTCCAAGTGACCAGCTACTGGTCAAAGGACAATTAGTATAATGCCAAGTTTTCAATTTTATAATAAAAGCAAGAATGTTTGTTAACTGGCAAATAAAGGAGAAAAACGTGGAGGGAGTGACATACTTTGTATTTCTAGGTGCAAAGATTACTGCAGATGCAGACTGCAGACAGGAAATCAGAAGACGTTTACTTCTTGGGAGGAGAATAATGTCCAATCTTGATAAAATAGTTAAGAGTAG
This sequence comes from Anolis apletophallus, assembly GCA_030556195.1. Classification (NCBI taxonomy): domain Eukaryota; kingdom Metazoa; phylum Chordata; class Lepidosauria; order Squamata; family Anolidae; genus Anolis; species Anolis apletophallus. The sequence continues at coordinate 41,476,238 of JARBWK010000002.1, read as the reverse complement.
AGACATCACACTGGCAATGAAGATCTATGTAGTTAAAGCAATGGTATTCCCTGTAGTAACCTATGGAAGCGAGAGCTGGACCTTAGGGAAGGCTGAACGAAGGAAGATAGATGCTTCTGAACTGTGGTGTTGGAGGAAAGTTCTGAAAGTGCCTTGGACCGTGAGAAGATCCAACCAATTCACACTTCAGGAAATAAAGCCCAACTGCTCATTGGAGGGAAGGATAGTAGAGGCAAAGATGAAGTACTTTGGCCACATAATGAGAAGACAGGAAAGTTTAGAGAAGACAATGATGCTGGGGAAAATGGAAGGAAAAAGGAAGAGGGGCCGACCAAGGGCAAGATGGATGGATATTATCCTTGAAGTGACTGGTTTGAGTCTGAAGGAGCTGGGGGTGGTGATGGCCAACAGGGAGCTCTGGCGTGGGATGGTCCATGAGGTCACAAGAGTTGGAAGCGACTGAATGAATAAACAACATTTATTATTTATAATATAATGTAGTATAGTATAATTTGATATAATATAGTATAATGGTATGGTATACTATTGCATATGTATATAATATGGATAATGTTGTAATGTTGTAATAATAAGATATTATAATTGTATATTTACGTTACATGTAATATTATTAATAATATTGTGATATAATTTGTTATAGTACAATGTGATATGTAATTGTTGTACTGTGACAATGACATAGTATGTTGTATTTGATATTATAGTATAATATAGTATGGTATAATATATTGTGTATACATATAATATTGATAATGTAATGTAATGCAATATATTACTACTAATAATAATATAATATGATACTATAACTATATATTTTGTGTTACATGCAATATTACTAATTACGGAAGTTCTCTACCAGCCTGCACCACAGGAAGAACACTATCATCCCCACATCAGCATAGGCAAATCTGTGCTTAAGTCTGTTCAGCAGTTCACCTACCTGGGAAGCATAATCTCTTCAGATGGCAAGATTGATAAAGAGATAGATCACAGATTATCAAAGGCATATAGTGCATTCGGAAGGCTTCACAAAAGAGTCTGGAGCAACAAGCACCTGAGGCAAAACACCAAAATCCGTGTGTACAGAGCTATCATACTGTCTATTCTCCTATATGGGTCTGAAACATGGGCCACCTATCACCAACACCTACAACTCCTCAAATGCTTTCATCAGCGCTGTCTTCGCACAATCCTAAATATACACTGGACCGACTATGTGACAAATGTTGCTGTCCTTGAGCAAGCAGGGATCACCAGCATTGAGGCCATGCTATTGAGAACACAGCTACACTGGGCAGGGCATGTCTGTAGGATGGAGGACCACCGCCTCCCAAAGATACTACTCTATGGTGAACTCGCCATGGGTCAATGCAAGAGAGGCGCTCCAAAAAAGAAATATAAGGACTCCCTGAAACAACATATCAGGCTTGGCCAGATTGATCACCAAAAATGGTCCACCCTGAACTCACATCGGGAGGCATGGAGACGCACTATCCACAATGCTGCGGCCTCTTTTGAGAAGACACGCCAAGTGGGTCTCGAAGAGAAATGACAACGCAGAAAGAACCGCAACTTGGAAACAACATCACCCAAGAAGACTTTCTGCTGTGCTTTCTGCAACCGGACTTGCCTATCTCAGATTGTAAAAAGCTTGTAAAAAGCGTGGGATGAGTCCTTCCTAAGAATCTTCGTTCGCGATGTAATGCCGAGAGATTGTGATATAATTGTTATAGTTCAATGCGATATTGTTATAGAGCAATGTGATATGTAATATTGATGTTGTGCTGTGGCAATAATTATAGTTCATTGTATTTGCATTTTGCTTGTGAGCTGCTCTGAGTCCCCTTCGGGATTGAGAAGGGCGGCATATAAATATAGTGAAATAAAATAAATAAATAAAACATTGGTACAGCCGGGGGGAGGAATCCAAAATGTGCAAGAATAAAAATAAACAAATCAAGGGAGGATATAGATTTATGAAGGCCTAGTGCAGGCATCCCCAAACTGCAGCCCTCCAGCTGTTTGGGCCTTCAACTCCCAGAATTTCTGACAATTGAACAAGCTCATTAGGGTTTCTGTGAGTTGGAGGCCCAAACACCTCGAGGGTGAGGATGCCTGGCCTATTATTTATTTATTTATTTAATAATTTTGTGCCCCGACCTTCTCACCTCCAAGGAGGGACTCAGACCGGCTTACAGCAAAATTCAATGCCATACAAATTTAAAACATCTTAAAACAGCATATTAAAATACATAAAAACAGAGATACATAAAACCACATTGCCATTAAAACCACATTCAGCTCGGTCTAATAAAGTGATCACCCATTCAGATTGAAATCAATCTCAGCTTATTCTGGGAAGGCCTCGTTCCACATCCAAGTCTTCACTCGCCTCCTGAAGGACAACCGGGAGGGGGCAGATCTAACATCGCTTGGGGGGAGTTCCGCAGCTGAGGGGCCACAACAGAGAAGGCCCTGTCTCTCGTCCCCACCAGATGCGCTTGCAAAGATGGCGGGATCGAGAGCAGGGCCTCTCCGGAGGATCTTAATGTCCTTGATGGTTCATAGGGGAGAATTCGTTCGGACAAGTAAACTGGGCCGGAACTGTATAGGGTTTTGTAGGTTAAAACCAGCACTTTGAATTGTGCTCGGAAACTAATTGGCAGCCAGTGGAGCTGGCGCAACAAGGGAGTTGTGTGTTCCCTGTACCCCGATCCTGTTAGTAACCTGGCTGCCAAGCATTGGACTAATTGTAGTTTCCGAGCAGTCTTCAGAGGCAACCCCATGTAGAGAGTGTTGCAGTAGTCTATTTGAGATGTAACCAGAGCATGGACCAGTGTTTCTCAACCAGTGTGCCGTGGCACTCTAGTGTGCCGTGAGTGACCATCAGGTGTGCCGTGGGAAATTGAAACCTCCAATACCCTTTCTTCCCCCTCCTGCCGAACACTTTTCCTTCTCCACTCGGGCTCCCTTCTTCCCAGCCTCGCTCTGCTTGCTTTGCCTCACTTTGCTCACGCTGCCGCTTCTGCGGGAGGGGGGAGGGAGGAAGACGTGACCCGTGCGGACGCTACTGCACTGACTCGCCCCACGTCTTCCTCCCTCCCCTCCACAGTGCTCTCTGGATATAGGTGAACTACAACTCCAAAACTCAAGGTCAATGCCCATCAAACTCTTATAGTATTTTCTCTTGGTTATGGTAGTTCTGTGTGGGAAGTTTGATTCCATTCTATCATTGGTGGAGATCAGAATGCTCTTTGATTGCGGGTGAACTATAACTCCCAGCTGTTGAGCAAGACATTCGTGTGTGTCTTTCTGCCATTCCTGCCAGGATATCTATGTTGTGTTCATCAGAACAGGTCCAGGTTTCACACTGAGCGTATAAATACATTTAGAAACATATTAACTATATGTATTACTGTGTTAGAGTGTCATTTTGTGTCATTTTGGTTGGTGGTGTGCCCCAGGATTTTGTAAATGTAAAAAATGTGCCACGGCTCAAAAAAGGTTGAAAAGCACTGGTATGGCCAAGCCAGACTTCCCAAGGTCCGGGCGCAGCTGGCGCACAAGCTTTAATTGTGCGAATGCTCCCCTGGTCACTGCCAAAACTGGGGCTCCAGGCTCAGCAATGAGTCCTAGTGGTTACTACATTTATTTGGAAGTGTAGTAAGCCTCCTTTTAAGATTTTTCAAAAAGTCCAAAAAAAAAGTAACTTTTGCCAGCTTTGGTGGGCAGCCAGTTACCCTAAAACTCAGAAGAGGAAGCCTGAGGTGCAGAGAAAGAAGCAGCAGGGTCTGCCACACCAGCCCCGCCTGCTCTGCACTGGAAGCCTCTCTCTCTACACACCAGCCACGTTGTTGTCAGCCTCGAATGTGCCTCCCGCCTCTGATTGGTCCGCTCCACCCTCTGTGTCACCAGCGGGGGCGTGGCTTCCATCAGCTGTTTGGGTCATGCCAGGAAGCAAGTGGGCTTTTGGAAACAATGCCGTGTGGCGCGAGCGGCAGCAGCAGCGGCGGCGCCTGAGGTTGCAGCCCGGGGACTTTCCGGCTCCCGCGCTTTTTGTGTGTGTGTGTGTTTCCCCTCCCGCAGCAAAGCAGGAGATTTCGGGGCGGATTTCGCGGCGTTGGCGTTGAAAGCGGGGCAGCAGGTCGGTGGGTTTCTGGATCGTGGGGTGTTTATGCTTCGTCGCCTCGAGCGGTCAGAATAAAATGGGCTATAGGCTGTTGTGAGTCATTTGGGCTGTATGGCAATGCTCCAGAAGCATTCTCTCCTGACGTTTCGCCCACATCTATGGCAGGCACCCTCAGAGGTTGTGAGGTCTGTTGGAAACTAGGCAAGTGAGGTTAATAATATATCTGTGGAATGTCCAGGGAGGGAGAAAGAACTCTTGTCTGCTTGAGGCAAGTCTGAATGTTGCAAATTGACCACCTTGATTAGCATTGAATGGCCTAGCAGCTTCAAGGTCTGGCTTCTTACTGCCTGGGGGAGGGGTGGAACAAGGGGGGGGGGCTAAGGGGGCTTCAGCCCCCCCCCGAAATTCTCAGGGTGGTCCGCAAAAAGCAGGCATGTAGCCTGGGGGGGGGCTAAGGGGGCTTCAGCCCCCCCCCCCCGAAATTCTCAGGGTGGTCCGCGAGAAGGCCTTACTGGTACATTATTTAAACTGTTATGTTTATTCATATCATGATCTGATCACCATGCTCATTATATCCCACATTAATGGGGTTATTGGGATAACAATTCAAAAGGTTTGCTAGGGTAGACCCTCTTCCACCCAGTCTCAGCCCCCCGAACCAAACTCAGCCCCCCGAATCAAAATCCTGGCTACGGCCCTGGCATGGGGGAATCCTTTGTTGGGAGGTGATTAGCTGGCCCTGATTGTTTCTGAGGGGGGTTATGCTTTTAACAATAAAAAGGGGCTATACTTTTAAAACCAAAGAATGAATTAATCCCCGGCGTGTGCCCACTCGGTGCATTTGCACAGCTGTGGGTGCATCTGCACTGTAGAGTTATTGCAGTTCGACACCACTTGTGACTGCCAGGGCTCAATGCCTATGGAATCCTGGGAGTTGTGATGTTTAAAGGTCTTTATCCTTCTCTGCTGGGTGTCTCGCCAAGCTATAACTCCCAAGATTCCATTGCATGATTGAACCCCTGGCAGTCAAAGTGGTGTCAAGCTGCATTAACTCGACAGTGTAGACGCCCCTGAGAAGGAAGCATTGGGGTTTTCTTGATCAGCAGGAATGATGAGATCATCTGCCATCCTGTTGCTTATCTGCAGTCCTCAGAGTAGTTGGGGGAAGGAAGGAAGGGGTTTTCCTAGCAACAGTGTGTTGCTATCCCTTTGGAAGAAGGCATAATAAGGGCTCAGTCTTGGTTAGGCAATTGAGATGCATACAATGTGTTGTCAAAGGCTTTCATGGCTGGAATCATTGGGTTGGTGTGAGTTTTCCGGGCTGTATGGCCGTGTTCCAGAAGCATTCTCTCCTGACTTTTCACCCACATCTATGGCAGGAATCCTCAGAGGTTGTGAGGTCTGTTGGAAACTAGGCAAGTGGGGTTTATATATCCATGGAATGTCCCTGAGACAAATGTGAAAGTTGCAATTAATTACCTTGATTAGTATTGCAAAGCCTTGCAAAGAGGGATTTATGTATCTTCCACAGATATATAAATAAACCCCACTTGCCTAGTTTCCAACAGACCTCACAACCTCTGGGGATGCCTACCATAGATGTGAGTAAAACGTCAGGAGAGAATGCTTCAGGAACATGGCCATACAGTCCGTAAAACTCACAGCAACCTGAGATGCTTACTACTTCTTTTTTTAACTTAATTTTTATTGGGAATAAAAGTGATTTAAGAAAATCAAAGAAAAAAAGGGGGGGGGGGAGGCCTAATTCTGAGCTTTGACAATCCTGTCACTTGGTTATCTTAGGCTGAGAGTTTGTCCAAGGGGTTTGCATAGTTGAGTGGAGATTTGAACCCTGGTCTCCAGAGTCATGAGGTGCATCTACACTGCGGAATTGTTTTCAGTTTGACACCACTTGAACCAACATGGCTCCATGCTATAGAATCCTGGGAGTTGTAGTGTTACCAGGTTATTGACTTTTTCCAAAGAGAGTTGGCGCCTCGCCAAACTACAAATCCCAGGATTCCATAGCATGGAGTCATGGCAGTCAAAGATGGTGCATTAATTCCACAGTGTAGATCAGGCAAGGGCAAACTTCAGCTCTCCAGGTGTTTTGGACAGCAACCCCCACAATTCCCAACAGTCTACAGCAGGCATGGGCAAACTATGGCCCTCCAGGTGTTTTGGACTTCAACTCCCACAATTCCTAACAGCCTACCGGCTGTTAGGAATTGTGGGAGTTGGAGTCCAAAACACCTGGAGGGCCATAGTTTGCCCAGGCCTGGTCTACAGACTACTGGCTGTTTGGAATTGTGGGAACTGAAGTCCAAAACACTTGGAGGACCAAAGTTTGCCCATGCCTGGTCTACAGACTACTGGCTGTTTGGAATTGTGGGAACTGAAGTCCAAAACACTTGGAGGACCAAAGTTTGCCCATGCCTTGTGTAGATGCGCTCACCATCTAATGCACACACCATTACACCAAATTGACTTATTCTGTGGATCAGTCCAGCTGGACTTTTTTGGAAGCTAGATCACTATAGCAAACACTTCTGAATTTATCCGATAAATTTTACCATCGCACCAGGAAACAACATCTTTATGAAATTAGGATTTAACTGAGCTGAAAGAAAAGTGAGAACAGAAATTATTACCACTGCAGCTGAGGTTTAGAGAAAAGATGCCTTTAACAGCTGCTTGGCAGACAGAAACTCCAGGGGAAATTTAACTCATCTCTTGAATGTATATTTGAGATGTAGCCGTTCTGGTTTTCTGGACAGACCTTCCTTGAGGGATGGATTACTAGTGGTACCAATTGGCAGTTCACCTGAACGGCTCGGAATTGTTTTGGTTGGTGGGGAGGAGGGGGTTCCTGGCATACCCTGAAGAAAAGATTTCAAGACATCATTCATTCCCTAGAGAACTTGATTTGGTCCCTTGTGGCAGGTCAGCAGTAAACAGATCGGGTACTCTTCCCACAAAGCAATAGATTAAGTGCTTTGCGCAAAAGAATGGTTTTGAACCTGCCGATTTGAATTAGTATTACTGATCATTCACTTGGGAAGTTTGGCCACTAATGTGCTGTGAGACAAGTACTTAAAGAATCAAATGACTTCATATACCCATCTCTGCTGTAAGGTCAAGTCAGCTGGAGTGCTGCTTCTTTTTGTTTGTGCAGTCTGGTTTTTAGGGATTTGTTTTGGCCTCATCTCGAGCTGAAATAATGCATTTAAGGCGTAAAGGTACACTGAGTCTGCAGCGCTTAAATGTAGGACAGGAGAAGAAGCGGAGAGACAAAAGATTGGAGAAGGCCTACATTTAGCCCAGCTTGCAGCTTTGTTTGTGTGTCCTATAGGCCCCCCTCTATCCATCCTTATTGCTCCATTTCTGAGCAAGCCATGTATGTAGAGGTCGTTCCCCCCCCTTTTTTTGTTAGGGAAGGCTGGAGGCAGATGGAAGAATGTAGGCATTGTGTGGTTCCCAACAGGTGTTTCCAGGGAGAACGGACAGAATTATTTTCACTTTATTGTGATTTATTGTAACTGTCATTATTATGTTGGAACGTGCCTGCAGAGGTGACTTCCTTCTTTCAAAAAGATATGGTTATGGTTTGTTTTGCTTGTTTCAGCGTTTCAGGAACTATTTACATGGGACTCCAGGCAGCCTCTTTTATCCAGATGCTGGCTGGAGTGGGATTTGCTAAATGTCATCTACCATTCCTTAAGACTGGAGTCCAAAACACCTGGAGAGCCATAGTTTGCCCAGGCCTGGTCTACAGACTACTTGCTATTTGGAATTGTGGGAGTTGAAGTCCAAAACACTTGGAGGACCAAAGTTTGCCCATGCCTGGTGTAGATGCACTCAGCATCTAATGCACAAACCATTAGTATACCCTTAAGACTGGTCCCATAGAGCAATGTTTATCAACCTGAGGGCCGCAAGGGGGGTTTCAGAGAGGTCTAAATCCCACAAACTAAAACTCCCAAATGTCAAGGTCTATTTTCCCCAAACTCCACCAATGTTCACATTTGGGCATATTGAGTATTCGTGCCAAATTTGGTCCTGATCTATCATTTTGTGAATCCACAGTGCTCTCTGGATGTAGGTGAACTACAACTCCAAAACTTAAGGTTAATGCCCATCAAACTCTTCCAGTATTTTCTGTTGGTCATGGGAGTTCTGTGTGCCAAGTTTGGTTCAATTCCATTGTTGGTGAAGTTCGGAATGCTCTTTGATTGTAGGTTAACTATAAATCCCAGCAACTACAACTCCTAAATGACAAAATCAATCCCCCCCCTCTCAACTCCCATCAGTTTTCAGATTTGGGTGAATCAGGTATTTGTGCCAAATTTGATCCAGTGAATGAGAGAACACATCCTGCATATCAGATAGTTACATTATGATTCATAACAGTAGCAAAATTACAGTTATGAAGTAGCAATGAAAATACTTTTATGGTTTGGTGTCACCAAAACATGAGGAACTGCATTAGGAAGATTGAGAATCACTGCCATAGAGGAATACTAGCTTCTGCTATAAATGCCTTATCCTGAAAATGCTCTCTGGAAGGATTTCCTGATTTTAAAAAGCCTTCCTTTTGAAAAAAACAAAACAAAACCTTGTTTATATCCTGGCAAGGGATCTCAAGACTTCCAGGGATGGCAGACCTCATAATCATGTCCGAAGCTTCTTAGGGGAGGAGGCACTTGAATCTGGTTTTTTTTTTTATAATGACAGCCCAATGCAAAAACCACACACTCTTAGCTGGGAGTGAGTCACAGTGAACTATGAACACAGTGAGGCTTTCTTCAGAGTAAACATGCACAATGTTGTAGGTAAATGTTTGGAGTGAGATCTGTGTCACTTAGATTTGTATTGAATATGTTTCTATTGATCTCTACTAGCTTGTTATTTATGGTCACTATGAGTGTATTTGAACTACATTACATCATACCAGGGTAACTGTGTTCAAAGAGATAGCTGTAATAACCTATTTTGGTAAAAAAAACCCCAAAACATAAAGGAATCCAGTAGCATCTTTGACACCAACTGGGAAGAAGACATCTTCAGCATAAGCTTTCACGGCCATGTCTGTTGTACCTGATGTAGTGGACAGTTACCTAGGGAAAGCTTATGGTAGAAATTTCTTCTTACTACTTAATCTCCAAGGTATGTCTGGATTCCTTGACATTTTTTATTCTATCCTGTACTACAGGGGTGCTCATTAGGTAGATCGCGATCTACTGGTAGATCGCGTAGGGCGTCCTGGTAGATCACAGGCAGGGTGGGAGGAAGGCTCAGTTAATTCGTCTAGTAGTAAGAAATCAGTTTGTGTGTGTCAACAGTAAAATAGGATGTGTGGAAGGGCCCTGGGTTATCTGAGGTCCTTTCCACACAGCTGAATAAAATCCCATGTTATCTGCTTTGAATCAGATTATATGGCAGTGTGGACTCAGAAAACCCAGTTCAAAGCAGATATTGTGTTATATGTTCCACGTTTTTGTAGTGGGTAGGTAGATCATTTTGACTTGGTTGTTTTATAAGTAGCTCACATGCTGAAAAAGTGTGAGCACCCCTGCTGTACCATTATAACAGTTTGGCACTGGCATGACTACAGTTACAGCCTCCTGGAATTTGTAGTTTGGTGAGGCACTTGAACTTCAGATCCCAAGGTTTTGCAGAAAGTGAAGTTGAAGTAGCATCAGACCATTGTAGATTCACCTGAATATATATATATATATATATATATATATATATATATACATACATACACTGTATACACACACACACACACAGCCTCCTGGAACACCTCAGAAGTCTGTAGCAGTGATTAAATGGGCATTGAGTGCTTATAGACCACAGATAAGGAAACTTTCTTGTCCAACGGCTCACATTCTACGTTGTGAAGGGTTGTGGGGGAGAGGGAAGTATTCCATAGTATGTACATCGCAGCGGTTCTCCAGGTGTTTTGGACTTCAATTTCCACAATTCCTAACAGCTGGTTAAATGGCTGGGAATTCTGGGAGTTGAAATCTAAAACAACCAAAGACTGGAAAGCACTGATATGGGGAAGGTGTGGATGTAGTTGAAAGCTAAGTGAGTGAGATCAGATATTTTCTCACCAAACATACAAACACAGCTCAATTTGATACATGCGAACTCAGAAATAAGTCCCAGTCCCCACTGCCATAACTTCAGTATTTACGGTTCACCATACTAGATAACATGGGGCTAAGACTGGAATGAAATGTTAGGAGCTCTGAATGGAGCTAGCAGCTTCCTTTTATTGTTTTAATCCAGAGTGAATGTGTATGGTGCTAATGTAGTTGTATTTTAATGTATTTTTAATGTATTTTAATTGTTGAAGTGTTTTGGGGTTTATATTGTTATTATGTGGGCATCGGGTGTGCCGTACTGTAAAGCCGCTCTGAGTCCCCTTGGGGTTGAGAAGAGCGGGGTAAAATCCCGAAATAAATAAATAAATAAATTTATTTATTTGTTTGGTTGGTTGTTTATTTATTTATTTATGGTATTTGTACCCCGTTGCTTCTCACCCCCGAAGGGGGACCCGGCACGGTTTACATTCACAGCACTACAGGCCGCTACACCACAATACAGAAATATATCAAATACAGCAATATAATCAACATCACATATAAAACATTAAAACCATTACATCATCATTAAAATCAATGATCCTTCCTGTTCCTCTGGTAGTTCAGCATGTCACTGGTTGTGTGCTCCTGTCATCTCCTTCCAGTTATAACCTAGGCTTATCAGAATATGTAGCAAAATGAGAATCCCAAAGTGACAGGGAACACATCAAGCTTTGAATGCTCTTGCATTGCACAAAACTGTTTTTCAAAATACAAGAATCATGGAATGAGCTTCATCTCTCCAAGTAGATGCTGGAATACTGTCAAAGCAGAGCAGAGATGCTTTTTTGGACATCAGCTCCTCCAATCCTCAAAGCAGACTGGGTAGTAACATTACTGGCGGAGGCTGTGTTTCTTAAACTATCTGACATGGGGAATTGGCATGCCTCCGCCAGTGTGCCAAGGATTGGCATAATATCTGGAAATGGGTTGTGGACTAGCATTCACTGGGGTTTGGGGCACAGGAGCTCTGCAAAAGTGGGAAAAGATTCAAAATAAACTATTTTTCTGAACCCAAGAGAAAATTGTTAATAGTTTGTTATTATTGCTTTTTTTTTTTGCAACTATCTTATTGTGAAACGTTTTATATATCTTATCAGTATTTGTTTAATTTAGTGTTGTATTTTTATGGCATTGAATATTTGCCTTTTATGTTGTGAGCCGACCTGAGTTCCCTTGGGGAGATGGGGTGGGATTTTACTACTTAGTTCTCTAGAAACCCAGTTCTTCCAGTATGATTCTGTGGTCAGACTCTGAAGGAAGGACATACAGTGCCTAGAAAAGTTTTCTTTCTAGGAATCTTTAGACTCTCCAGTGCAATTCTGTGATTAATTTCTGGCAGAAACTGACTACAGAGTCATGCTGGAGGACCTTGAGATTCTTAGAAAAAAACACATAATAATCAAGACCATAAATTATCAAATCCACCAAAGGTAAACCTGCAAATGTGGAAGGCTAAACATACAGTACAAACAAGCTATGCCACATTACTGCTCCATTGAGTAGTACTGAGACAAGGATTGTGAGAATTGGAGTCGTCCCCTCACCCCAAAAACAAGCTTCCCCATTGCTATGGCCATGAATAGAAGTTTAAGATGAGCCAGGAGCCATTGGACATAGCAGTAACCAGGTCCAAGGAACAGATCAGAATCAAGGATACAGGAAAGACATCAAAATGTAACATCTTGTAAGTGAAGTAAGGCTATACTGGAATAGGAAAGCCATTAGAATTTGTTCCAGGGCCTAATAGTCTTTCACTTAAATTCAGTTGTTCACCACATGGAGGAGCTGCATATAGACCCAGAAACTAGGCTGCGTTATTGATTTCTTACAATAGAGCAAGTGTTTTTCCAAAAAATATTATCTCCTGTAGTCTTAAATGGAGGAGTTTTTTCTACCACCTTGTCCTGCTGCACATATAGGTCAGATCTGAGAATTGTAGTGCTGAACACGTTTCCACTAGGAGATCAATGTTCTGCTTCTCCTTCACTTGTGTAGAGTCAGGTACTGTCTGCATAACAAACCCTGGGCTATGAAGGAGTCCAGATGTTCCCACTATTCCTATTGCATTTCAGAGTAGTTCAAGATTTGTCTGTTTTCTCTAATTGACTTTCACATTGAAAACAGAGTGAAACCATGTGGCCCAGTTCTCAAGGGCAAGAAAAAATATCCCCTTAGAACAACGGTTCTCAACGTGTGGGTCCCCAAGTGTTTTGGCTTACAACTCCCAGAAACCCCAGCCATTTTACCAGCTGTTAGGATTTATGGGAGTTGCAGGACAAAACATCTGGGGACCCATAGTCTGAGAACCACTGCCTTAGAAGCAGTGTGTATATCCATATATTGTCCCACTATGACCAGGAGATAAGGCATGAGATGCTAGGCCAAGCCTGGGCCGGCAAAATATTATGACTTTGAATATTTCAGTAAATTGGAGAAATTCACTCGTAGTTTATCATGTGAATTTTCCGTTCTCCCTCACCTCCGCAGCTATTATAGCATAATTTTGCACATGCATATTTGGCAAAAGTCTTGCACCTATTTTCATTGCAATGGGACGTACCTTCTGGTAAGTGTATTTAGGATTAAGCCCATGCAATCATAATGTATTCATCTTTTTCTCATATTCTCATTTGTGTTCAAGAAGACTTTTATCTCAAATAAATGTAAATAAGGCTGGAGCCCCCCCGGTGGCACAGCAGGTTAGACTGCTAAGCTGCTGAACTTGTTGACTAAAAGGTCGATGGTTTGATCTGGGGAGCGGGGTGAGCTCCTGCTGTTAGCCTCAACTTATGCCAACCTAGAAATTTGAAAACATGTAAATATGAGTAGATCAGTAGGTACCGCTCTGGCGGGAAGGTAACGGTGCTCCATGCAGTCATGACCTTGGAGGTGTCTATGAACAACGCCTGCGCTTCGGCTAAGAAATGGAGATAAGCACCACCCCCAGAGCCGGACACAACTAGACTTGCCGTCAAGGGAAACCTTTACCTACCTTACCTTAAAGCCTGATCTACACAGACCTATATTCCAGGATCTGATCCCAGATTATCTTCTTATCCCAGATTATCTGGAAGTTAGACTCATATAATCCAGTTTAAATCAGATAATCTGGGATCAGATCCTGGGATATAGGCCTGTGTAGATCCCGCCTAAGTCAGCCACTGGATTTCAAAGTTGTTGCTCTTAATTTTCCCAAAGCCTTGGCCCACATGGCAAATCATCAGAGATTCGGAGAACTGACATCCAATAGCATTTGGGAACCCAAGTTTGAGAACCACAGTTTGAAGGCATCACCTTATGCTGCTTTCCTCTTTTGTTCTAAATATGACAAGTTTGGGCATGTTAGGACTGGTTCAACAGTTTAGTTAAGGCAAAGGACTTGTTAGCACTTCTTCCTCCCTTTCCTTCTAGTTTTCCACTGTGAGGACAGGTCATGTTTTCCCCTCACATATAAAGACAGAAAGATAATGTAGCATATGGAGACCTGTCCTCCAGCATTTTCCCATCACTTTGCATATGCTGCCTCGCCCTTCCTTATGGCAAAGCCAGTCCTCTAGTGGGGTGGTGACGAAATGAACCAAAGAAGCCTAACAGGTTGTGTTATTGGGACAAATGTACTAATATATAGAATTGGTTCCAGATTTACAGCTATGTGTAATCAGAGAGGGGAGTTTCTCTAGTTTCAATGAGATTTAGTCCCAACTAAGTATTATCACAGGTTGCAATAGTCAAGGCTCTTGATAAATTAAAGCAGGTTGTATTGCGAAGCCTCAGCAAAATAGATGACCCAAAGATTGAATTTCACTTCCTTGTTTGGGGACTGGGGATATACTTGACTGTGTCCTCAGCTTAAACTAGCTTTACAGAAAATAATGAGAGCTAACTGCTGACTTTAAGGAGATATGAAAACCTGTTCTTGTAATCTGTGACCCAGCGGTATGACTGGACAATTGTGGTTTATATTTTCAAGGATGTATGGGTATAATTACAAGAAGTAAATGAATCTTTTAAATCTCTACCTTGTGGAGCCCATTAACCCATTGCTGGTGGTGCAATGGGTTAAACCCTTGTGCCAACAGGACTGAAGACCGACAGGTCGTAAGTTCGAATCCGGGAAGAATGTGGATGCGCTCCCTCTGTCAGCACCAGCTCCCCATGCAGGGACATGAAACAAGCCTCCCACAAGGATGGCTGCCCAAAGTGTCTCCTGGGCAATGTCCTTGTAGACAGCCAATTTTCCCACACCAGAAGCAACTTGCAGTTTCTCAAGTCGCTCCTGACACAAAAAATCTGCCATAATTGCAATTAAAGTTTGGTTAAGGAACTATTGGGGAGCCTTGGCGGTGCAGTGGATTAAAGCACTGAGCTGCTGAACTTGCTGACCAAAAGATCAGCAGTTGGAGTCCGGGAGTGGGGTGACTTCCCGCTGTTATCTCCAGCTTCTGCCAACCTAGCAGTTCGAAAACATGCAAATGTGAGTAGATCAATAGGCATTGCTTTGATGGGAAGGTAATGGTGCTCCATGCAGTCATGCTGGCCACATGACCTTGGAGGTGTCTACTGACAATGCCGGCTCTTCACCTTAGAAATGGAGATGAGCACCAGTCCCCAGATTCAGATACGACTAGACTTAATGTCAAGGGAAAACCTTTACCTTTTCAACTTATGGCACAATTTATTTATTAGTTTTATTAATTAAATTTATATTCAATCTTTCCCCTCGCTGAGAATTTTCAATACCTTTCTCTGAACTGCAAATTCCAGGATTCCTTTTAAAATTGTCTTTAAAATATTTTTATTCAAGAAAGAGAGAAAATAAAGCACACTAACAGGCATTACAGACACATAAAACTACCAAAACAATATAACTACACACCGTATCCTCCAGTTGAGTGTTTTTATTTTATTTCTAAAAAACAACAGAAAATTACAAACTCTTTACTACATTTTAAGTCAGTGGTTCCCAACCTTTTTTTTGACCAGGAACCACTCACCAACATTAGTACCAAAAGGTTACAAATCAGTTTTTGGTCAACTTTAGATTCAGTTTGATTATTTGGGGTGGTGATTCAGAAAACTGCATTGGATAGTTTCAGATACTGAACAGATGCCATCCAGTAGTTGCCATCTGCTTGCCCACAAAAAACCATATTTAATAAGCCTTGGCACTATAAGAGAGTTTGGCAAGATCAGTCGCTCTTGTAGTAATGGTGAGGCCACGGGCCATATTTTAGTTCTTGTGGACCACTGGAGGTCCATGGACCACAGATTGGGAACCACTGCTTTAAATTATAATGTAAACTCGCACCTACTTTAGGCAACACTCTTATTAATTTATGAATCCACAGTTGATAAATATGCCCGTTTCTTAAATTTCTTAAATCTTAAATATTTCTTAAAATTTATCAGCACAATCACTTTGTCAATTTCTGCTTTTCCTCAGATCTTCACCTGCTATTTTATCTTCTTTCTAGATGGCCGTCTAGCATTCCCAACAAATAAAACTCCAGTCTAGTCTTAAGTTTAACTTTAATAATATCTTCCAGCACCAGGTGTTTTTGAGTCCAATATTTCTGGACCTTCCTGCAAGAGCACATCACATGTGATATGCTCTCCTAACAATGTGCTCACAAATGCCCATATGCATCCTAAAAAGTGTCTCTGGTGCTAAATACCATCATCTTATAATTTTTTTCTTTCAATTCACTAAAAGCTCTTTGTCTATACCTTCTCTCACTATTTCAACTGAATACTTTGAGCTGATTTGCTCAGAATTTTTTTTTACTTTCACTAAAAATTGCTCTTAAATACCCCAGGATTCCATAGGTGGAACCATGGCAGTTAAAGTGGAATCATAGTGCTGTAATTATGTAATTTGAAAGTCCTCCCCGGAGATTAAAGCTGCCCTATTGCCCCCTGAGGTGCTCAAATAGCATTATTTCCTGATGGCAATAGTAGCATCCTTGGTCACTTTTCCTGTGTTGCTATGCCTACTCATCTTCCCATTGAAAGAACACCAGGTCTAATGCTATCAAAGGAAAGTGTTTAAAGTGGAAGATTTGGACGCTGTTCATATATGTTTTTCCAGCAATGATCCGGACTTTAAGAAGATCTTGGGGTTTTTTGGAAACCAAAATATCTTGATTCAGATCTGCTTGAATTTCAAGAAGCTCAGTGATATCTTATCTATCAAATCTTAGTTTTCAGTTCTGTCTTTCAGATATGAGACTAGACTAATGCCTTCAAACATTTTTTGTGTTTGCAGAACCAGGATATTGTTTGAGAACTCTGAGGCCCCTTCTACACTGCCATATAATCCAGATTATCAAAGCAGAAAGTCAACATTATCTGCTTTGAATTGGATTACATTAGTCTATACTGCTATATAATCCAGTTCAAAGCAGATAATCTGGATTTTATATGGCCGTGTAGAAGATAAATTCCAAAGATTAGATTCAAAGATCCCTGCCAGCTGACATAGTTGTGATGAGCTAGTTTGGTTTCTTTTCAGTTTAGAGTCTAATATTTCTTTTGAAACTTTTAATTGTGTATGTAATTACATTTTATTTATTATACTTCCCTTCAACATTTGTCATTAAGCAGATCGGTTGGACAGTAGGACTGATTTTTTTCCACCACCCCCAGATCTCTTATGCAAACTTTATTTATTTATTTATTTCGGGATTTTACCCCGCTCTTCTCAACCCCCAAGGGGGGACTCAGAGCGGCTTACAGTACGGCACAATTCGATGCCCACATAATAACAATATAAACCCCAAAACACTTCAACAATTAAAATACATTAAAAATACAAAATACAACTACATTAGCACCATACACATTCACTCTGGATTAAAACAATGTTCAGTCCATAAAAACATTGGTCATAATCACCCACTTTCATTAAAAACCAATCTAAAATGCTGCCTTGTGCTGGTGTACGAATGCCTGGTCCCACAGCCAGAATTTTACTTTTTTCCTGAAGGCCAGGAGGGATGTGGTGGATCGTACATCAATAGGAAGCACATTCCACAGGCAGGGAGCCACCACCGAGAAGGCCCTATCCTCGTCCCCACCAGCCTCATCTGAGACGAGGCGGGAGCGAGAGCAGGGCCTCCCGGATGATCTTAGATTACGAGGTGGGACATAGCGGCTGATGCGTTCGGACAAGTAAGCTGGGCCAGAACCGTATAGAGCTTTAAAGGTCAAAACCAGCACAAACTGCTCTATAAAGAAGATGCAAGGAGAAGAAAAGCAAGGTCTCTTCTTGAAGCTACCATTCAGTAAAAGCTTCATAATATGTGTGTGTCTGTTACTTTTGCAGTAAAATGGATCCTCCCGGATACTTGGATGATGACTTCTCCACTTTAGATGGGCTGGAGGATGATGTGTTCCATGCGGAAGACTGTGGACTCGCCAGTCAACCCAGTGAGATGACTTTTCCTGGCATTTTCACTCGGAGCAAATCCTACAACTGTCTTCTGGGAAGGTTCCAACTCTTCCCACTTACACACTGTTGTGGCCCTGGCAGTAGGCAGGCCAGGCAACAAGACAAAGCAACGCAAACACTCAACCCATCCTCTTCCAGCCAGGATGTGATGTTACCTTGTGGTGTCACAGAAGAACCCCAGAGACTCTTCTATGGTAAGAATGTTCAAATGTTACATGTTTCTTTGTTTGGCAAGGAGTGGGGAAACTACAGTCCACAGTTTCATGTATCTCCAACCTCATTTTCTACACTTCTTAATGTGTGTTGTGTGCCTTCAAGTCACTTGTCAATTTATGGAGACTCCATGAATTTTATTGGGTTTTCTTGGGTGAGGGATACTCAGAGGTGGGTTTTACAGTTCCTTCCTTTGAGTTATATTCAACACGAAGAAACAAGCTCATTTTCTAAACTAGAGATTCCTCCAGCTTTCAGCAGTGACTTTTTAGAGCAGTGGAAAGTTGCCACCACCCAGGAATACAGCGGTCAACTAACCGATATCAGTGTAAGAATACAAGCACTGATAAATAATCTGACAAATGCGACAGAATAGACAAAATAATTGCTTGAGAAACTTTTAAAAGCTTGTTAAATTCATGGGTGATGCATATGAGCTGTTTCTTATAAAAATAGTACTGTACAACCTATCTATCCATGAAATTGGTATCAGTGGTTTAATTTTTCCATGCCTGATAAAATGTGTCCTTTCTCAGCATTTTCAAGGTCTTCCAGTGTGGCTCTAAAGTATTTTTCAGCATACTTTCTTCATTTGATTAGGGTTTGCTGTTGTCTGCAAATTTGTTTATTGCTATGAAGTCCCAACAACTTCTCTCCCATGGATAAGGGAGTTGTGCTGCACTAAGCTATTCTTCCAGAGGCATGTCTCATTTTGCAGAAATGCACTCCCAAAAAATCCTCCAAACCTGAGCCCATGAACGGTTAAATCCCCAATCCTCAAATGCCCCTGAAGCCTGCATAATACATTGATTTGCCTTTTCCTTAGCCCACTGGGATTCACCCTAGATGGCTGAAATCTAAGCAAAAATGAAAGGGGAAGGGATGTCACCTCCTCTCGAGTTGGAAATGCATCCCACTTAGGGGTTGTTGGGGAAGAAATTGGCATCTAAATAGTTGCCTATCCTTAGTCTGTGACAACAGCAAAGGTCTCCAAAGTTTGTAGGCTGAATTACATTTCATAAACATTCTCAGGTCAAAAGGGAGGGAGGAGCGTGAAGCAAGCAGAAAGGACTAAACATATCACCATGTTTTAGCACAGTGGTTCTCAACCTGTGGGTCCCCAGGCGTTCTGGCCTACAACTCCCAAAAATTCCAGCTAGTTTACCTGCTGTTAGGATTTTTGGGAGTTGAAGGCCAAAACATCTGGGGACCCACAGGTTGAGAACCACTGTTAGCACAAAGTGTTCATAGAATCATAAAGTGGGAAGGCCCATCTAGTCTAATATTATGCCATGAAAAACTAGCACACTTCATAAGCGATGCCCATCCAACCACTGTGTAAAAGAACTCCAAAGAAGGATAATCTACCCCAACCCCGGAGCCATTCACTACAGTGGCATTAGAATGAAGTAAAAACTATGTAGCCAATAAACAACTAAATAATAATTATATAATAAGGAAAGTGGGATTGCAAACCTGGGATTTCTGAAGGGACTCTTGGTTCTGTAGCACTTCTGAAGAAAGATGGTATACCTGAAGAATTTCAAAATCTTTATGGTCAGTAGTTCAATATGAAATAGTAAATCAAATATACTAACAAATGTTCTCTTCAAAATTGAGGCATTTTGGCATTTTTGTTCTTTTAAATTACAAGTTTATCTTCTTGGAAAGCTTCAGCCAGGAACTATATAGAGGACTCCCCTTTTGTGTCCCCCAAATCTATTCACCAGTCCTGAACCCTGTTATATTAAAACATTGGCAGAACCTTCAGGGGAAAATCACCCCCAGAAATGTAACCAAAGCTCTACAATGCATGCATACATACAAAACCCTTCTCCAGCAATCGCAGATCCCCTCAGAACCCCCAACCCCTTTCAAATGCCTGGCTTTTTCATGTTTCCGCTCCAAAGTAGTGTCAGGAAATGACTCTATATCCCTGACAAGAGGGAAAAAGCAAAGTATTTTGGCACACTAGGGTGGGGGTGCAGCTCAATAAATAGTATGACTCTCATATTCCAGGCTTCATTTATCCACATTCAACAAAATATCCCCTCTCTAGGCATTTTCCGGGTCCTCCAGTATGACTCTATAGTATTCTTGGGATATAAGTCCTTCAATTCAATTGAGCTCACTATTACCCTCAGTTTTGCATATCCACGCAAAGTCCAGAAATATATGCTCAATGCATATGGGGGCCATGCTGTAGTGGCTCAACTCCCTTCTAGATACATACATAAAAATGTGTTCTGAACAGAGCACTGTTTTTCTCTGCTCAAAAGTTTGTCCCACTGAGTTCAAAGGAATTTCCCAAGTATACATATATAGAATTTCTGTATGCAAAATATTGTTATGATCTTTAATAGAGGGAGACAGAGCGCACATTGACATAGACATCTTTCCCAGAAAGAAAAGAGGAGATAATGCCTCTATCTAGATTATATATATATATATATATATATATATATATATATATATATATATATAAACAGGTAATGCTTTTCACATGAGCACAAGTTGTTTATTTTTATGTCCATTTAATACATATTAAAAATCATATGACCAGTTGACTATGTTTTTTTTAAAAAATGGCAGTTTCTCCTATATATTCCCAATCCACCTAGCAAGTATGAAGTTGTTGAAGGCTTTCACAGCTGGAACCACTGGAGTGTTAAGTGGTTTCTGGACTTTATGGCCGAGTTCTAGCAGCATCTGTGACTGGATCCTTTGAAGATGCCAGGCATAGATGCAGGCGAAACGTCAGGAGAAAATCCTGACAAAAACCACACAACACTCAAGTATGAAGTTGCATAGATAAATATACTCTTACAATTTGGATGATTTGGAGTCCAGTGGTGTAGTTGTTTGAATGTTTAACTACAACTTTGGAGACCAGTGTTCAAATACGTTCTCAGACATGGCAACTCATGGGGTGACCATGGGCGAGCCACACACTCTCAACTACAGCTGGAAGCAAAGCCAGACCCCTTCTGAACAAATATTGCCAAGAAAACCCTTTATACTTGCTTTATAGTCTTTATATATCAGAAATGACTTGAAGACACACAGCAATTCAAATTCCAGTATCTCTTTGCTTTTTATTTCTTGGTTCTTTACAGAACCGTGATGCAGCAGTCATAGAGTGGGTTTTTTGTTAGTAACATACAATATCCATGGATCTGAGAGTAATTTTCCTTGTGGGAAGTTCAACTGATTCGGCAACTTTGGTCATCCCATCTTTTCAACTGCTTTTAAAATGTCCCAATTTCTCTCTGCTCTTCCCGCTTACCCTTAGTCCTCAACATATTTCTATTTCTGCAAACTGAGTAAAAAAAGTGCAAAGGTAGATTACAATCAAATAACTCAGGAAGGGAAAGGGGCAGGACCTGCTCTTTCCAGTAGACTCCAGCAAAAGCAGACTGCTATATTCTCTGCTAGCTTAAGTGTTTCCATTCCTTAATAACTTCTACCATTGTGGCCACTCTCTGATGTTGCTTGGCCTCCAAATGTGTCCCTATTTTCACCTTTACATGTTGGAGAGTATACTGGTGTGCTGGAAAGCCAGCAGTGTGCATTTTCTTTGGTGAGGGTGACTTTTAATTGCATTTAAATTTTAATACCAAGTATGCAGGATAAAAGGTCTGTGGTGGCACAGCGGGTTAAACCGCTAAGCAGCAGAACTTGCTGATCAGAAGGTTGGAGGTTCGAATCCACAGATGAGGTGAGCTCCCATTGTTAGCCCCTGCTTCTGCCAACCTAGTAGTTCGAAAACATGCAAATGTGAGTAGATCAGTAGCTACCGTTTCTCCAAGAAGGTAATGGCACTCCATGCAGTCCTGCTGGCCATATGACCTAGAGGTGTCAATGGACAATGTTGGCTCTTTATCTTAGAAATGGAGATGAGCACCAACCCCAGAGTCAGACACAACTGAACTTAATGTCAGGGGGAAACCTTTACCTTTACGTTATATGCCAGGTAAATACATTTTGCCTTGGAACATTTATACTCCCAGAGGCCTTGCAAATATATGAAATCTTCCTTAAAGCAAGATATATTCTTCCTTCTTTTAAAAATATAGTCCACCCCATCACTAAATTTCATTTGCAAAATCAATGTGACAATAGCCACAGAAAAGGGTAGAAGGTGCGTGAAACCTATGAGTTATGTGCTCTATAATGTTGATTTAAGGGGATTGCTTGACATTTTTTCCATGCTGCAAAAAGGGAATGCTGCAGAAAGACCTCTTTCAACTTTCCACCAAAATTACACTGCTTTATCACCCGTCAGTGCTTACAAAGCAAAACCTTGTACAACCTGTCAGGGAATGGGGACAACAACTTCAGATGTCAGCTTGCTAAAGATAATTGGAAATTAGCTGTGATCATTGCTATGTTTAATTCAACTTTTTTCCTCCAAGGAGTAAGTTAATAGGAATCAATGACTAGTTATCTTGGTTAACTCTTTGTCAAAGTATGCTATCTTATGTTGTGCTTTTTAAGTCAAAAAGACTATGTATTTCATGCTGAGAGATTGTAAGTCCTTGATTCTTCTGTGAAATTTGACAGGGAATGCTGGGTACCGTTTACACGTCAGCCCAATTGGTTTCTCATTGAATCCACACTTCCAGGAGGAGCCTCAGGAGAGTCCACAGGAACTGCGTACTGAAGTTCAGATTGCACGGAAGTTGCAGTGCATTGCAGACCAGTTCCACAGGCTTCACCTACAGAGGGTAGGCTTCTTTGGGGCAGTGGGGGGCAAGGGTGGGACAAGGAGGTTATTGTTCATTGGCTTAGTTGCCTTGCCAATACATTGGCTGATCAGCTGTTTTATCTTTTCCTGTTACACTGTCTTGTTTTGTATGTTACTTTTATTAGAATACAGTGGGGTCAAAACTGGGAAGCTCTGGTGCCTTTTAAAAAGCGGGTTTCATATAGAACCAATACTCTTTTTTATTCATTTTGTCTACTTTTCTTCACATAGTAGTGGGCAAAGTGGGTTTCAATCAGAGGGAAGGGGAAATATATAGTACAATATGATCGCTAGAGCACAGTATGATCGCTATAGGGTTCCCCCAGTGGCGAGCGGGTTATACCACAGAGCTGCTGAATTTGCTGACCAAAAGGTCAGCAGCTTGAGCCCAGGGAGCAGGTTGACTTCCCACTGTTATTTCCAACGTCTACCAACCTAGTAGTTCAAAAACATGCAAATGTGAGTCGATCAATAGGTACTGCTTTTGTGGGAAGGTAACAGTGCTCCATGCAGTCATACCAGCCACATGACCTTGGAGGCATCTACAGACAACGCCGGCTCTTCGGCTTAGAAATGGAGATGAGCACCACCCCCAGAGTCAGACATGACTAGACTTAATGTCATGGGAAAATTTTACCTTTTATGATTGGTATATCTGCAGAACAAGTATCCATGGTTTTATTTCTCCATATCCAATGAAATATGCCCTCTCTAGGCATTTTCTAGGTACTCCAGCATGGCTTTATAGCCTTCTTGAATCAGAAGCATTTCACTAGAGTTCGCTATTATCAGCAATTTTACATATCTACATAAAGTCTGGGAATGTATCACCTACGGATAAGGAGCCCCTGGTGGTGCAGTGGGTTAAACCGTTGTGCCGGCAGGATTGAAGACCGACAGGTTGCAGGTTCAAATCCAGGGATGCGGAGACATGAGAGAAGCCTCCCTCAAGGATGATAAACATCAAAACATTCAGGTGTCCCCTGGGCAATGTCCTTGCAGACAGCCTGTTCTCTCACACCAGAAGCAACTTGCAGTTTCTCAAAGTTGCTCCTGACATGAAAAAAAACAAATAAACCTCTGGATATAAGGATTATACTATAAACCAGGGGTGGGCAATTACCGGCCCTCCAGGGGTTTTGGACTTCAACTCCCAGAAATCCTAGCCAGTTTACCAGCTGTTAGGATTTCTGGGAGTTGAAGTCCAAAACACCTGGAGGGCCGGTAATTGCCCACCCCTGCTATAAACAAAGGTTGGCTAAGTATATACATCGAATCAATATAAGTCAACCATATTTCCAAAACCACATTTTCTTGAAATTGACATCCATAAATTATCCATTCATGAATAGCTGAAGTAGTGGGATCTTCTGAAGATTGAACAACAGATGGTCAGCTTTGGAGCACAACTACACCACAATTAACAAAATAGATGTGTTTCTGGCCATTGTTTGTTTAACTAAAAAATTGGGACCAGAGGCAGAAAAAACATGTAAAGAATAGGGATAAGTTCCAGCACCACAAAAAAGAAGAACATTTCAATGTGGGTCAATGAACTTTATATCCAAAACTAACATTACACACATGCAAAATGAAACAATCAGATTAAACATTGTGTAAATAAACAAAAACACTTTGAATTTTTGAAAAATCACTTGGAAGCTTCTTTCAAAGAGCACTCAGGGAGAACACTTTTTTAAAAAACCAGCTTCCACTTTTGTTATTGTTTCTATTTTGATGTAAAACTTAAAGATTTGGCTTTTTTAATGTGTTGGGAGAGGTGGGTAGCTAGCGAGGTTCTATTTTGCTGCTCAGTAAGGTATTTGGGAGACGATTACCATTGTCCTTGCCTATTGTAGGCAGGTAGGCATACTTACAATAGGCAAACAAGAAAGAGGGGTTGCTTACTGAAAACTAAAGACAAAAGATTGGAACCACAAAGTATAGCAGGACTGTGCCTAAGGAACAATGAGTCTAAAGTCGAATAAACAGACTAACCAACAGACTAATCAATAATCATTGCCACTCATGTTTAACTCGACGCGGACCCAGTCGCTGTCTCCACTCTGATGCAACTTACGGCAGGCTCGTTCTTCCTTTGTGGTGACGTGAATACAGTTCGCCCAGTCGCCCTCTTGTGACGCGGCTACAGCGTGTCTGGCCGCGCCCATACATTGGAGTACTATCCTGCAACGCAACTTTTGTCATTTACCTGGACCCCTATCCTCCCCTTGAGACTTCCAATTTCTAATGGATTTTAAGCATTTATCCTTCTATATCCAAGTGGACTATATGGACAATGGACCTTGAAAACCACGTATTTCCACAACGTCCACGGGACCAGGTTTGATTCAATAGCCTTGCTAGGCTACAGTTTAAATATATTTGTGGATGTACTTTCCTCTGTATGCTTGTTCAATTGAATTCTCAATATATTTATGCAACAAATACTCATGTATTCATGGCAATGATTATTGATTAGTCTGTTTATTCGACTTTAGACTCATTGTTCCTTAGGCACAGTCCTGCTATACTTATAATAGGGTCAGTTAGAGAAGATCATTTTTGTCTCTGACTGAAGCTGTATTGCATTTACTGCAGCCATGGCACTGCAACTCGAAACTCAAAATGTGTTTTTCTCCATCCCTCCTTCCTCATCCAGGTAGTGCATAAGAGAGGGGGACTTCCAGTTAGACAGAGTGCAAGGAGGAAGAGGAATGTAAAAAGACTAAAGAGAGAGAGAGAGAGAGAGAGAGAGAGGAGATCTTCTTTATCAGGAGCTATATTAACTGAGATGCCTATCTAAGCTGTTTTGCAACAGTAAGGACACACAGAATCCACACTGACCATTTCTTGAGTTACATTTCACAGGAATAGAAATTAAAGGAGCAACATGCCTTTAAATACTAACATTTTTTATCTGGTATGAAATATATATGCTGTAATGAGATGACTGGAACATGTGACACAGGGAAGCATTTTCTGAATTACATCACCCAACATGTAGTTGAGGAAAATAGTTTTTCTATAAGGCACAGTGATCTAAAATTTTGGTTTTTTATGAACCAAATGTGGTTTCAGGTCTAGAGAATTTTCAGATATGTCTGCCAATTGTTTTAGCTCACCCTAACTCATTGTGGTTAATTGTATCACTTAATTTCAAATCTCAGAAACAGCCGTCCCCTTGGCTGAGAGGCCAGCTGAGAGGCTAGCCAATCACGGCAGGAGGAGGGCTTTTGGTGGGAGGATTCGCCTTCTGTTTCCAAAAAAGGAAGAGAAGGACAGGCAGAGAGTTCTTCAGCCTCCTCTGCCAAAGAGGTTCCTAGGACTATCAGAAATATGTGTTTTCTGATCCTCCTTGGCGACACCTCTGAAAAACCCCACGCACCCCCCCAGGTTGAGAAACGCTGGTGTAGAGGCTGAACTGTAAATTACTGAAGGTGCCGTTTTTGTAATCTGGGATGATGTGAGGACATCTTTGGAACAATATGTTTTCTGTGTTTTGAGGTTTTCCTCAAGTTCATTTGGAACGTTCTCCAACAGATACTTTAGTGCTGTAACAAAAGTAAAAGAATCCCCAGAATGCCTTAGGGGAGAGCCAGGACCATTAAAACCAGTTTTAACACACTCTCCAGGATCCTATCTGGACTTTGGGCAGATTTCCACTTAAGCTGAGAAGAATTACACACTGATGCTTATCACTGCTATGGGTCCTGCCTCATTTTGAAAGACGAGTATGTTGTGCCACGAGGCCAAGTGTTTGGTCAGAGGCCAGAGAGTTCTGCAACTTTCTCAAAAGGAAACCATTGCTTTTATGATCGAGAATGTATTTCGGGAAGATAAGCTCTTCAAAGTACAAAAGTTCTCTTGCCTCACTTTGGCTATTTCCAGCTGAACAGTAGTAACAGCACATGACTTTTTCAGGAAGCTGTTGTGGGTTTGGGTCATATGAGGAATGTGGCTGGCCAGTGGCTTCAGAGTGCTATAGCTTATAGTACTTTCTGCAAGTTTCTGTGGTTTCTGTAGCAATTCCCTGTCCACTCTCAAGTTTTGTGTAGGATCAACACCGAATAAAGGGCAGACAGGCACATTCACCCTAGGTGTCATCCCATGTGGTACCAGAGGTCCAGATTTCAGTGGTTCCATTGCCTGTCAGTGAGGTCAATAATACTATGTAACACAATTTTGTTTTGGGTTGTAAATGTCATTTCCGAATTGTTTCCATCATAAAAGCATGGAAAAAGTTTGTTAAACTGCGAAACCTTTGTTTTTGTGGGATATCCTGCAGCACTTTACTATAGTTTTTCAGTGAACATCTCACTGAGTCTCAACCAATTCTACATCGTTTGCAGCAGCCACAAAAATGAAGTTTCTGGAGCACAACAACTACTTTCAAATTAAATACCATACAATTAAACAGGAAATAACACTTTCAAATCAGGACAGAATTTTTTTCAAATTTTGGTACATAGTGTAATGAGGGAGGCCCTGGTGGTGCAGTAGGTTAACCTGCTGAGCTGCTGAACTTGCTGGCCGAAAGGTCGGTGGTTCGAATCTGGGTGGTGGGGTGAGTTCTCACTGTTAGCCCCAGCTTCTGCCAACCTAGCAGTTCGAAAACATGCAAATATGAGGAGATAAATAGGTACCGCTTCGATCGGAAGGTAACGCCGCACCATGCAGTTATGCTGGCCACATGACCTTTGAGGCATCTATGAAATGGATGATGAGCCCCACCCCTCAGAGTCTAATATGACTAGACTTAATGTCAAGGGGAAACCTTTACCTTTTTGGTGTAATCAGATCCAGTGTGGCATAGTAGACAACCAGGGACCTATTCACATTACAGAATTATAGTGCTATTATTCCACTTTGACTGCCATGATTCTGTCCTATGGATATGCAATTTAAGGAGGTGCATATAAAATGCCCAGCCCAGAGAACTCTAGTGCCTTGGCCTATCCTAGGATTCCATAGGATGCACCCAAGGTGGGTCAAGTGAAATGATTGCACTATAATTCTGTAGTGTGAATGGGCCCCAGGATAAGTGCTCACTGAGTCCTGAAGCTCATTGAGTAATCTAGAAACCCATCACACTCCCACAGCTTGACCTGCTTCATAGGGTTGTTGTTGGAAAGAGGAGAGACATGTACAGTATCCTTGAGTTCCCTGGGGAAAAAATGAAATATAAATTTAACTAACAGACAACAATGCATTATTGCTTGCTCCTTATCATACTTATTCCCCCCGTTGCTCCCTTTCTGCAATTGATAGCTCTGTTGTTCTGCCATTAGTCAAAGACGGAGGGATGGGGGTGGGGTCTTATACGAAACCAAAAGATATTGCAGCCTCTGCAATTCTTTTAACCTTGTGAAGCACTTTTGCCAATGACAATGGGAGCAAAGAGTTAATTGGTGCAGCATCTGACTGTCTATGTTGCTTTTTGCAAATGTGCGATGTCCACCTGTTGAATGGGTGAGGATTTTTTAAAAATGCCTTTTCCCTTTGGACATGATCTATCTTTCTCTTAGGTCCCTTCAAATCTCTCTGTCCCTTAGGTCATTTCTGGAACAGCTGACTTTACCCAGTGTAGCAAAGGTTAACAGGTTTGTTTTTCTGTGCTCCCCCCTCTCTTTTTTCCTCCTCTGTCAGGAGTCCTGAAGGGAAGCTGTAGAACTGGTTGTAACCTGACCCTTTCCATCTGGGGAGTGTAGCTCTCCAATGTCTTTGTCTGGGAAATGTGTCCGAGAATGCCCCAGGGAAAGGGGAAAAAAATAAGCTGTAACCAAAAAAAGAAACTCGGGGCCTATCCCTCCCTCTTCTCTGGGCAAGAAGTGTGTGTTGCCATGGCTCCAGTGAGCCAGTAAGGAAGCGGAGCAAAAGTAGTGAATCCTGTCTACGCCAAGCATGTGGGAGAGTTAGTAAACAAAAGCATCCCTCTTTACTACGAGCTCAAGGCGGCCAAGAAGGGAGGAGTCCCTTCTTTCTTTCCTCTCTGTCCCCTCTTTCAGCTGAAATAACAAAGTGCTGCAAAGGGAAGAGAGTGTATCTCTCTCCCCCCCCCCTTTTCTTTGAAAAAGAGGAAAACAGAAACAAACCCTGGCGCGGTGGGGAAATGGCCGATGGAGCTCCACTGCGGGCAGAAATTGACAACTAAGCTTAAGGGATTCTTTTCTAAGAGGCAAGCATCTTTGCACAGGGCTATGTTTGAGACCACTGAAAGTTTTATTTATTGCTCAGCTTAGGCTAATACCTCCTTTTCCTTCCCTGCCTCACTCCTAGCCAAATGTTTTCCTCTGGTTGTTGGCCAAGATAGGAGAAGGCGGTCCAAGAGCTATTTGAGCGATCATCCACGGCCAGGAAAACGGCGACTTCTCCTTGGGTTGCCTCTGACAGGTTCGCAGGATCCAAATGGCTCTACATAGGACTGGACCTGGATGAAAGCAATATTTATAGACCAATCCTATGGGTTTAGATTACCTATCAACTAAATTTATGGATAAAAACAGTGTTTGAAGTGAGATGCCTTCTCTGATGCTTTTAGGGAACATAATAAGCCACTGTGGATTCTATCATCTCAAGGAGAAACGTTCCTCCCAATGTCAGTGGAAAAGGGAATGTAACCCCATGAATTTCAAAGGGTTTTCTTAGGCAAGGAATAGTCGGAGGTGATTTTGCCAGTTCCTTCCTCTGAAATATAGCCAAAAGCATCCAGGATTCGTAGGAATGACCCTGTTTAGCTTCCAAGATTGGATAGGATCTGGTGCCTTTAGTAAGCTGTCTTCATTTCTAATAGACAGGGAATCTATTAGAAACGGGGCAGCTTATTATTTCAGTTACAAGAGCTGCATAACTGTCAATAAAATTCAGGAGACCTGAGTCCAGTCCCTTGCTCTGGCCTCCAGATCTTGCTGAGATAATGCTTCGGGGCTTCAGGGACCTTCATGTTGAAAATGAGCTGTAATTGAGAGCTGTATATATTGACCAATAAAAGTTTATGGCAATGGGGCAAGAAGGGGAGAAACACAAGCTGTAAATTCTTCCCTGCTTCTGCAGAAGCTACACCGGGGAGGCAAGCATGTCATATCCATTCATAGGTGTACTTGTCATTACAACTAAATGGAGTAATGCTGAGTACGCATGCCCAGTGTGAAACACATCTCACCATGCTAAAACAGTGGATGTGGCTCTTAATGAGACATGATGCATTAGCACAGGATGTCTACACCCTACACCAATGGAGAAATTATATTATTTAGGTGGTATTGCACCACCTGACACCTGTCGAGAAGTCGCAGCCAATAATCAAAGGACCAGGGCAATGACATCTCTAGCTTATCCTCTGTTCGGATATCAGCCAGCATGCCAACATCTTAAATCATTGAATAGTTTTCTAAGATCTCCAGAGATATTTGCAGGGACACCTCAGCAAGTGAGAGTCCAAAAGTGGCAGGCAAAACTCTGGAATATCAAGCCATGGCTGATACCAAATGAGAGACCACCCCTCCCCCTGGCATACAGAAGACTGGGTGACTTTTCTGATGTTTTTGAGGAATATTATATGCTACTATTGATTCTATCGTCTCAAGGAGAAGGTGCTGAACAGACTGCACTCTGGCACCACGAGATGCAGAGCCAACCTTAAGAAATGGGGCCACAAAGTGGAGTCCACGACATGCCAGTGTGGAGAAGAGCAAATCACAGACCACCTATTACAATGCAGTCTGAGCCCTGCCACATGGACAATGGAGGACCTCCTTATAGCAACACCAGAGGCACTCCAAATAGCCAGCAGCTACTGGTCAAAGGACACTTAATATAATGCCAAGTTTTTAAACTTTGTGTTTTTAAAATACATTACAACTGTAGTCTTGGTTCACTTCTGATACAATAAATAAATAAATGGAGTAATGTAGAAAAAATTACAGTTGACCTTCTGTATCCATAGATTCACCCAGCCAGCTGGAAAATATTCCTCCCCCTCCAAACCAAACTTTGATTTTGCTATCTTATATAAGATAATGTGAATTGAGTATCCACAGATTATTGTATCCATGAGAGCTTCTTCCACAAACCACAGCAGATTCCTTTCTCTTCCCTACTATAGTATCTTGTAGAATGTGGTTTGCCTTGCTTTTATTGATATTGATTGGTTTTTGTGTTGCATTGTAATTCAGACAATGACGAAATTCTTTTTCTCTATGATAGCACAACAGAAAAACCTTCCAAGCCCAGAATGGTCCCTTTGGACTGCTGGTAGATTTGTTGTTTTTAAATCAGACATAGTAAGCACAAAAAAAAAAATCCCAACGTGGTGCATGTGACTGACTCTGCGTGAGAGACACAGAAGTTGGGCAGTGCATTTGCTCTGAGCCAGCCCTCCTTAATTCGCTCTCTATATTTAGTGTCTCTGAGTCATCACAAGTGCTGACAAGAGGCAGAACTGAGCTAAGACTTTGGTGCTGCACCTGACTGCTGGCCTTTGTGTGCTTTCAGCAAAGTTGGAGTGCGCTCTATCTAAAGTGGGTTTTTTTTTTAAAAAGGAGCTTCCACCATCTGATTTGAATGTTCCACTTTGTCTTTACGTTTTATGTAACATAGTAGATGTCAATCCCTTTGTTCAGGGACAACTCTTGAACAGAATGTTTTGTTTTCACTTGGATTGATTTTGGGGTTTTAATGACCAAATATGTGTGTGTTTGGAGTTTTTTTATTTCATATAATTGGAAGGGACAACAAGAGACATCCATTACAACATCTTGCCATACAGGAATATGTAACTAAAGCATTCGTACTCCAGGATATAAAGCCCGACTGCTCACTGGAGGGAAGGATATTAGAGGCAGAGATGAAGTACTTTGGCCACATAATGAGAAGACAGGAAAGCTTGGAGAAGACAATGATTCTAGGGAAAATGGAAGGGGAAAGGAAGAGGGGCCCACCAAGGGCAAGATGGATGGATGGTATCCTTGAAGTGACTGGCTTGACTTTGAAGGAACTGGGGATGGTCATGGCACACAGGGAGTTCTGGTATGGGCTGGTCTGTGAGGTCACGAAGAGTAGGAAACAACTGAACGAATGAACAACAAAAATTTAAAACTCCCAAAGATTAAATTTCTGCTACTTCTGAGGCAGTCTATATTCCACTCTTTAACAGTTCCTACAATCAATAAAGTTTTTCCAAATGTTCAGATAGAATCTCTTTTCTGGCAATCTGAATCCATTGGATCATATTCTAGTCTCAGAAGCAGCCACAAACACTTTATCCATCTTCTATGTTAGATTCCAACATACATTTAAAGACAACTATAATAGTATCTATCAGCTTTCTCTTCTCCAAGCTAAAAATAACCGGCTACCTTTCTCCTCTCCATAAAGCTTGGTTGTGAGATCTTCAAATACAATTCCTTCAAAATGTTCCAGCTTGTTCTATTTTTGAGCTTTGATGAATTGGATACGATATTCCAGATGGGGTCTAAGCAAATCAAAGTTTCTTCCCTTAATCTGTACATTATAACAAAGTTGATTTATTTGTTGGTTTTTGCATAGGTTGCAAAATGATTCATTACAGTTATTCCATCAGAACAGGTTGGTCTTCACAAAGTTGCTTGGCTGATAGAAATCTAGATCTAGGAGTTTTCTGCCAAAGTGCCAAATCAAACATTTCTCACTCAGTTAATTATAGGTCACTGCATGGTCTTAACTGCTGTAATGATTTGTGAGGCTTTCTGTCTTCTGGAAAACTAGATGGAAAGCACGAGAGCATCCTGGTTAGTTTCTTTTCAGTAGAATAGCCCCCTTGATCTACATCTTGAGGAAGAAGAGGATGGGAGGAGTGCCTTCCCATTTTAATGCGATTGTGAAAATAGGAAGTTATTTATACATTATATTATTTTATACACTACCCTTGTTAATATGAAACCCAGCGTTATTTATAACACAAATGGGTGTGGAGTGGTAGCGGAAATCTCTGAAACTCTTGTGGGAATGACCACAAAATAGCATCCTGCCTAATCACAAATGACAAGTCACACGCTTAAGAAGCTGAGCAAAAGAACGTGGTGGTTTCAACCCCAAATATAAAACCACATATTTTCCCTTATGTGGCAAAAAAATGAATTTCATATACTGAAAACTGTGAAGGGAAACCAGTGAGGACCAGGGTATTTGAGGTTGGTAGCTCTTAGCATTCCCAGTGAAAAGGTTTTGTGTATCTGACCCATTGTTTTAGTTTTCTTTTGTTTTTGGTGTGAAGAAAAAAGACAGAAGCAGCAGTGAGTTGTCTCAGGGTGGTTACATATGGAAGATCTTGGAACACCTTGTGAAATTGCATGAATGAGGTTGCCTCAGAGACCCAACACTTGCTCAGATCACAGCTCTCAATACCAAGCCATATACTTGTTCCCACAAAACATGGATGCCATTTAATGGAGGGGAAAGTTACTAATGTTCAGAGGAACTTTCTTTCCACCACCCCAGCTTTGGACATATAGGACAAACACATGAAATGCACGCAGACAGGCCACTAGCCAGCCCAAATATCCACATAAAGGGAGACAAAGAGGCTTCTATCTGCCCTCACTCTCCCATTACTTTCCTTTCATCTCTAAAAATGGAGACCCCATTGGTGCAATGGGTTAAACTCTTGTGTCTGCAGGACTCTTGACCTATAGAGCGGTGGTTCAAATCTGGGGAGAGTGGGCTGAGCTCCCTCTGTCAGCTCCAGCTCCCCATGCGGGGACATAAGAGAAGCCTCCCACAAGGATGGTAAAACATCAAAACATCTGGGTGTTCCTTGAGCAATGTCTTTGCAGATGGCCAATTCTCTCATACCAGAGGCGACTTGCAGTTTCTCAAGTCGCTCCTGACACGAAAAAAACATCTCTAAAGACTGTCCCTGGGTCTCACATGAAACCCAAAGGTATTTTGATAAAATAAGAGAGTTGAGAAAGCTAGTGCTTTGCTTTCCAGCCACTGAATGTTAAAAATAGAAAATAAATAAATCACCAATTGTAATTTAAATAAAATAAAATAGGAAGAGAGATTTTGAGGGTGTCTTGGTAAATGCCTAAAGATGCACAATTGGAAACCACATTGCTGTCACACATTTAGCATGACAGATGAATTGCCACAAGATATTGAGTGACAGCAAAATTCTAGAGTGAGGATAAGTTGGGGGTGGGGAGGTTAGAGTCCAGGCAGTCCCCAAGTTAGGAACATGATAGGTTCTGTGGGTTTGTTCTTGAACTGAATTTGTATGTAAGTCAGAACAAGTACATTTTAAGTGTAACCTCAACCAAATATATATTTGCCTTCAAGTCACCTGTTAACTTATGGCAAACCCATAAGTATTAATAACACTGTACTATTCAATTGCCTGGATTCTTGTTTACCTTCCTTAGAAAATAATTTTATTTTGATGTTTTTCATTTTTAAAGGATTTGTACATGTTTCTAAAAGCTTTTGCTTTAGCCTTTTAAAGCGCACACATACACACACACAGTGAGAGTAAGAAATAACTCTTAGCTCCTTTCTTTTACTCTGTTTTCTTGACTAAACCATTTGGGATGATCATACACATTTTTTCTCAATTTGGAACATTTAAAAAAATCAAAACCTAATTTTAGATTGCCAAACAATTCTAATTCCAAAGCAACTGAGTTGGGAGATAGTGGCAGTAGTCTGCCACAGGGTCACACAAAAGTCTTACTTCCTTTTTTGTTTGTTTCCAGTGGAACAAGGAACTAAACAAACAATTTCAGTTGTGCAAGACTATGGGCCTGCAGAAATGGTGTCCTGCAGTTACCCTTTCAGACTTAAGAACCAAGTTGCCACTCTGTCCTCCTGCAAGTTCCATCTAGAAAGAGAAGTGCAGAGCCAACTACTGTTTATTTGGAATGAAAAGCACTTCAAGGAATTGCTTACTTGCCAACCGATTCTCTCAGTACTGTAATTTGTAAACAGCTTCCTAAAATTATCTGTATACACACACATATGTATTTATTTTATTTCCAGCATTTCTACCCCGCTCTTCTCAACCCCCCCCCCGGGGGGGGGGGGGGGCTCAGAGCAGCATACACATATACATACACACACTCAGATATACATACATACACACACACATAAACACTAGGCATGGTTTAGAACCCAAAAATAGGAAATCGAAAATCTAATGGGGGATTTTTTTGATTAGTAATAGAAAGACTTACAAAAAAATTCCAAAAATTTCTAAAATGTAACTTAATTACTAACGAAATTCGTTAGTAGTTCGTATGCCAGCGCATGCACATTCCAGATGGTTTTGGCCTACAACTCCCAGAAATCCTAACAGCTGGTAAAGTGGCTGGGATTTCTGGGAGTTTAGGCCAAAAACTGAATAAATCACACTGAATTCTAGATGGGACTCTCCAAATAGGAAGGAGGGAGCAAAGGAGGGAGGGAGGGAGGGGGGTATTCTATTCTTGAAGCAGCAAAAGAAAAGGAGGAGGAGCCCCCCCGGCTCCTCGCTGCCTCTCTCTCACCCCGATCCCGAGGGAGCGAGGGCCCAAGTTTGCCCAGGCTGGTCATATACCTACATTTCATGCACATGCAATAATACAGCAGTAATAACAATGGGTATAAGAAGAGGTAAAATTCAAACCGAAGTATTCTGACTGGTCCCTGCCTCATGCGGTGCAAACGGGCTCTTCTCTGTGAGCCGGGAAAAGCCAGCGTTTTCTGCTTGGGTGCACACACATACATATTCTTTGGGGGATTTGCTGCAGAATCTTTCTCTATGAGCCCGGGATTCTGCAGCAAATCCCCCCCCCCCCAAGAATATGTATGTGTGTGCTCCCAAGCAGCAAACGCTGGCTTTTCCCGGGCTAATTTCCCGGGCTAATAAGAGACGAGCCCGTTTGCACCGCATGAGGAGAGACCAGTCAGAATACTTCGGTTTGAATTTTACCTCTTGTTATTGTTATTACTGCTGTATTATTGCATGTGCATGGAATGTAGGTATGACCAGTTGGATTACTTATAATATTAGGCACTTACAGTAGCATTATACATTCTATTATACATTAGGTTGGTTTCTCACCCCAAAACTCTTTGATGCTTTAGATCAGGGCTGTCCAACTGGCGGCCCTGGGGCCGGATCCGGCCCCCCCAGCCTGTTGGACACGGCCCCTGCTATGCCCCCAGCCGCCATTTTTTAAAAAATGGCGGCCGGGGGGAGGGGGAGGCGGGGCAGGGAGGAGGAAGAGAGCTAGCTCCTCCTCCCTGCACCGCCCCCTCCGTCCCTCTCTCCGCGCCGAAAAGGAGGAGTAGGCAGCGCCAAGGGCAGCGCGTCACGCCAGGCCTGTGACGCGCTGCCCTTGGCGCCGCCTCTGCTCTCCCTCCTCCTCTTCCCGGGCGCCATGCCTTTCCCCGGGCGCCGCGGGCGCCGGGACAGTGGTGTGCCCGGAAAGAGGAGGAGGAGGGAGAAATCTCCCTCTTCCTCCTCTTTCCCGGGCGCTGTGCCTTTCCCGGGCGCATCCTCTTCAATCTTCCTCCTCCTCCTCTTCGTCCTGTTTCCCTGGCGCCGTGGCACCCGGGAAAGAGGAGGAGGAGGGGGGAGAATGACAGCTTTAGGAGGGGGTGGGGGCGGGGCCTGGGGGCGGGGCCTGGGGCGGGGCCGAGCGGCCCCCGAGGTCATCAGTGACCTCTATTCCGGCCCTGGGCCCGGTAGAAGTTGGACAGCCCTGCTTTAGATCCTGGCAGGGCAGGGAGAGGCAGGGAAGCCTGGAAAAATGTAAACAGAGAGTTTACTCAAGTAAATCCACAAAGGAGGGCATTTCATCCAAAGTGCCCTCCTTTGCAGATTTACTTCTGAGTAATCCTCTCTGTTTACATTTTTTCTGGGCTTCCAGCCGAAAAGAAGGAGCGAGTTTAGGGCTTGCCTTGCCATAATACTTATTGGCAAGGGAGGCAGGAGGGTGGTGAGAGAGAAGGAGGGTGCCCCCCCCCCCTTACGACCTAATAACGACACTTAAGAAAATCCTGGCCCCCGAAGTTCGAAAAAGAAAGTCCACTTCCTGGTTGGCGTTCCAGGTGCGGAAATACTGGAAAGTAGCATTTCTTGCGAATTTCTTACGAAAACGAATCATTTTCATAACTTTTTTCTCATGCCTAATAAACACATACACATGCATGATTCTGCAACATACTCACTGAATCTCTACTCACAGATTCTGTGTCAATCTTTTTGTTACTTACATGGCAGGATTTCTCATTGACAGTCCCACTTGCCTTTGAGCTATGCCATGTAGGCCTGAAATGCTAGGGGCATTCTTTGTGACAGAGTTCTGTTCTAATTGGCAGTAGCGTTTTCCTCTACTTTCCCAGTTTTACTTTTTCTGTGAGATGGTCTTGGTTCCATAATACCTAAAGATTAGCACTTTCCCTTTTAAGATTTAAAAAATAGAAATTCCTGGCACAGCAAAGTGTTCACTTAGCAATCAAACCAATGTTCTTCCTAATTCTATCTTTCTATAACAGGGGTTCCCAAACCAAGGCCCGAGGGACAGATACGGCTCTCCTAGGTCATTTACTCGGCCCTCGCTCAGGGTCAACCTAAGTCTGAAACTATTTGAAAGCACACAACAATCCTTTCAACAACAATCCTATCTCATCAGCCAAAAGCAGGCCCACACTTTCCATTGAAATACTAATAAGTTTTTATTTGTTAAAATTGTTCTTCATTTTA
This sequence comes from Anolis apletophallus, assembly GCA_030556195.1. NCBI lineage: Eukaryota > Metazoa > Chordata > Lepidosauria > Squamata > Anolidae > Anolis > Anolis apletophallus. The sequence goes on along the minus strand of JARBWK010000002.1, from coordinate 41,438,801 downwards.
ATTATTGTGTTGTTTTTAAGTGGTTTTTGCACTACAAATATGTGCAGTGTGCATAGGAATTCTTTCATTTTTCCCCCTTCAAATTATAATCCGGCCCGCCAACAGTTTGAGGGACTGTGACCTGGCCCTCTGTTTAAAAAGTTTGAAAATCCCTTTCTATCACTAGAAAAGATGGATTACACAATGAGCTATGTCCAGATTTCAAAAGGTCACTTTTGTGACTTATACTGCTTCCCCTTTATTCCACCCATTGCCCATCAATTTCCTTCTTCAGCTGGATCATGTTTCTGACCTCTTTTGCCCTGGGGAACAAGAACCATTTCCTTGTTTTACCTAATGTCTAATCTGTTTGGTGACAGCAAAATATGGGTCCACCTGGCTGAGAAAACAACTGTTCAAGTGACTCAGTTTCTAGCAGCTGTGCATTCCGTACTCTTTAAAAAAAAGTATCTTAGACTTCTTAGTTTGTTCTCTGGTTAGTCATTTTGATTTCCTGCTATGATCTTGAGAAAGAATGGCTTTTGTGGAACCATCATCTGGACTACCACCAGCTTCATCTGAGAAGCTTACATGGGTTTTGTAGCTGTGAGATCAGTCCAATCCAAAGGCAGATTGATTGGCCTGCATAGGTTGGGTAAACTGGATCATTCCCTGATAGACATGTCACCCCAGTATTGGGACCTAGATTCATGGTATGCCTTGATTCTTCCCACTGTAACCAATAAAGTTGTGGCCTCTTCTTCTTCCAACATTATGGTGTCTGTCATAGTCATTGTGCCGACAGTTCCCTTTGGACTGTTATAGGGGTTGCTGTCACTCTGGAAGTGGCCGTAACATGACGTTTGAAGATAGGCCAAACTGATTTGTGTCATCTTTGTCATGACTAAAAGTTTATTTGCATAAAAGGCTGATGTAATTTCTAATTTACTGCACCAGATATCCAAGCTTGTAATTGTATGGTGGAGCAATTACACATATTTAGACTGACATTAATTTTGGTTAAACGGCACACTCTTCCAATGGCATTACACTCAGTCTTCTGACACAAAACATCTCCCAGCTGTTTTTGTCAAGAGCCACCTAGTTGTTTATGCCTGGCCCTTCTTGGTCCTCAGAAAAGGTGGCTTAGGAAATCACTTTTGCATGCTCAACATGAGTTGTTTGTTTTTTTACCACATTTGTACCCCATCATTCTCTACCCCGAGGGGGACTCAGAACAGCCTCACACATTGGCAACAATTCAATGCCATCCTCTCGCCCTTATTATTCAACATTTATATGCGCCCCCTAGCCCAGCTGGCCCGCGACTTTGGTCTGGAGTGTTATCAGTACGCTGATGACACCCAGCTTCTGCTGAGAATGGACGGCAGGCCGGATACCGTACCCGATTGTTTCCATCGATGCCTTGAAGCCGTGACTGGATGGCTGCGTACCAGCCGACTGAAGGTGAATCCGTCGAAGACGGAGATCTTGTGGCCTGGTTGCCCTGGGCTGGATGAGTGCCGGTTGCCGACCCTGGATGGCGAGCAACTTAGCCCGTCATCCCTCGTAAAGAGCTTGGGTGTCCAATTGGACCCTTTGCTATCCATGGAAACTCAGGTCTCCATGGTTAGCAAAACGTCGTTTTTCCATCTACGACAGGCTAGGCGACTGGCACCCTACCTGTCCAGGGACGACCTGGCCACGGTGATCCAAGCGACGGTCATCTCGAGGCTGGATTACTGTAACGCCCTCTACGTTGGCCTTCCCTTGTCGACAATCCGGAAACTCAAGCTAGTGCAGAATGCCGCTGCTCGCTTGCTGGTGGGAACATCAGTGAGGGAGCACATCACTCCCATCCTCCGGCAACTGCACTGGCTTCCTATCGAGTACCGGATTGCCTTCAAGGTGTTAGTTTTAACTTTTAAGGCCTTACACAGTCTAGGGCCTGCGTACCTGAGGGACCGCCTTGCCCCGTATGTTCCCCCGAGATCACTCCGTTCTGAGGAACAGAATTTGCTACTTGTGCCATTAATCCACTCCTGCCACCTGTCTACAACCAGGCAGAGAGTTTTCTCTGTGGCGGCTCCAGTGTTATGGAACTCCTTTCCTGATGACACCCGAGCGATCCCAGAGCTTGCCCCCTTTCGAAGGGCTTGCAAGACTGCCCTTTTCAGACTGGCTTTCAATTAGTCTGGCTTGTTTAGTGTGCTTTGTAACCTTGAATTTTACCTGTAACCGTTTTCGTGTTTTATGTTTTATTGTATGGCTGCATGTTTTGTCATACGTAGCTTGTTTTATTGTATGTTGTGATCCGCCCCGAGCCTGCAGGGAGGAGCGGAATATAAGACCGAATAAATAAATAAATAAATAAATAAATAAATAAAAGCAACCTACAATTAAATAAACATTGACATTAAAACCAAAGAATTAAAACATCTAAAACAATTTAATAATTACATCAATTATTAAAATCACACAGTCCAAGATTGTAAGCCAGAGCTATTCCAGTTTGGTCCTATAGGATTCTGGTCTTAGACATTTCCAATGGGCTATCGCTGCGTTAGTCTGTTGTAGAAGGAACAAGAACAGAGAGTCTTGAAGCACCATGGGGTTTTATTTGGCATAAGCTTTCCAGCAAGCTTCATTAGATGCATTGTTTTAAGGCATTTAGACAACTGGGAGAATAACTCTCTTGGTGAGTAAATGAGTCATCCAACATTATCATTCCCTGTAGTCCTTATCTTCTATTCATCATCATCTTTTAAAAGCATTTTGAAAAGTTGTTGAATGCAAAAGCTTTGGTAGATTAATTTATCTTAGATTCCTAGGTAAATGCAACGGACACTGGGGTAATCAGGTTGCAAAACTGAGTATGTGCACTACATGTGTGTGTTTAGTGATTATTCAGCAGGGCAAGATTCATCCCTCGTTTATGGAGGGGGGTTCAGACTATTCTGATGTCAGGTAGATCACCTCGTATCCCCTTTCTCTATGCCCTTTCTCTCAAAATGTGGGTTTATTTTCTCATTCATAAAACATTCTTAACACATGCCACTACCCATAAATGGGGGGGGGGATGCAGGGAAGGGGGCCATCATATTGACTTCATCCCAATAGGCTTGTGAAGTGTCATGTTATGCCAGGATGCCTGTCAGTGTATCTTTATGCATACACTCACAAGCTTTAAAGAGGCCCCAATGACTTAAAGCAACAAGCCAAAACAATTTTCTTGGTTTCCATGCTTTCTCACCCCAATTTTTTAAATCATTTAGCCTGATTAAAAGTTCACAAAAATGGGAAAATATGCAAACTTTGTGAATGTGAAATGCATCCTAATAAAATTATTTCTCTTCCTTACACCCCTTCCAAAGAAGACAACCCCAGATCCATTAGCACAGAGGTAGAGTGGACTGAAACTCCCATCATCCCCAGTCAGCGTGATCAATAGAATAAAATGTTGTTTAACATCATTCTATAAGTTTCCACTAGAAATTGTATACACTTTTCTCATCCAAATTTTAATAGGGAGTAATGGAGAAACAATCAGTTATGACTCTAGTCATCTGAAAAAGGGAAAATGACAGGGAATGTATATCATAATAGTTCAGGACTAACTTGATCATATACATTTCATGTCAAAAGCGGCTTTAAGATGTACCTATTGGGCAAAAGTAGGACAAATCCTTGTATGAACTGCAAATTCTGTTTATTGTGACTTCTTCCTCTTGTGTGGTATTATTATCTTAATCATGTCAACAACAGTGTATGTGCCAAGGTCACGCTTCACCCCATTCTTCCTTGAAGTGAAATCTGCAGAGAAACTGAGTCACAGTTCTCTTTGTGGACCTGTAAGAACAGTGAACACTAGCCATGACCTTAAATACAAGTAGTTTTTTTTGTTCTTTACAGGTCCATCGGTCACCCCTACTCAGCATCTCACACATTATGATTGTACCCATATAAATGACAATATATGGTGTTATGAAGAAAGGTGCAATTACACAAACCAAACCATAATAATCTGTTCCTAAAAATCATCATCATCATCATTATTATTATTATTAGACAGACATCAAGATTAGTACACAGCAAACAAGATCACTATGCTAGCTTTTGTATTCAATCACACGTTGGACACTTCCCAAGTGTCTAGGACTGTATGATGTATCGGCGAATAATGCATAGGGTAGAGTGACCTTTTGCAGCTGACAGATGGTAATTTTGTCAGCGCCAGTTGTGTTTAAATGCAGGCCAAGGTCTTTAGGCATATTCAGTGTGCCGATCACCACTAGGACCACCTTTACTGGCTTGTGCCAGAGTCTTTGCAGTTCTATCTTTAATTCTCATAGCGTGTAAGTTTTCCAGTTGCTTCTCGTCAATTTGGCTGTCACCTGGGATTGCAACATCAATGATCCATATTTTGTTTCCTCCACGATCGTGAGGTCAGGAGTATTGTGTCAGTCTGAATTCGGAAGTCCCAGAGTAATTTGACGTGTTCATTTTCTGTAACCTTTTCAGGCTTGTGATCCCACCAGTTCTTTGTCACAGGCAGATGGTATTTGTGGCACAAGCTCCAGAAATCATCATCATCATCATGTTTATTTATACCCCACTTTTTCACTCCACAAAGTGGCTTACATTAAAAGCATTTTGATACAACTTAAAATATACAAATATACACACATTAAAACAGAATTAAATATCAATAGTATTAAAAATTCACAGTTAAAATCCATTAAAGCAGCCCATGGGTCCCATACTGGAGTAAATAAAATCAATCAAATAAATAAACCACACTGTGCCAAGTATTGGGTAAACCTTTAATACAGAAATAGGATCTATGCCAAACTACATGATAGATTGTGGGAAATTCTGAAAAATGTAGGCCTAAATATCCTAAAGGCATCTCATATCATCTTGAAAATCAGCAGGGACGGCCTTGGTTAGTAGTACTTAAATGGGAAAATACAAAGAAAAAGCAGGTGCTACAACCTATATTTCAGAGAAAGGAACTTGCAAAACTGACTGTTCCTATAAAATTAACAGGGTCAAAGGTACAAAATTGCACACATTATTCCTCACAGCACTTAGCAAGATTGCATGTTTACTCATCCCATGAAAATTTATTGTAATGTCAGCAGCATATTCTAGTGGTTTTATAGGCTAACCATGACACAAGACACATGATGTGAAAACAAAGAACACGGGGAAGTATTCTGTAAAGAATTATATGTTCTCAACAGAAGGGCAGTAAGCTTAAGCTTGAAATTCAGTCATATTTATTATGAAAGAAGGCTCAACTAAAATATCCAAGCAAATATTTGAGGTATCAGTGACATCATGATTTCAAGCAGGACATTACAAGATCACTCAGGAGGTTTGTCTCAGATTATAAAGCTGAATTTTAGTGTGTTTGTTTTATTCTGTTTTTATTGCCTTATGACTTACAGTGTGAGTCGCCCTGAGCCTTCGGGAAAGGGCGACTAATAAGTCGAAGAAATAAATAAATAAATAAAAATTGTGACAAGAGTAGTTAACTGTGGTTCTCTAGGTGTTCTTGCTCTAAAACTATTATCAACCCAATTTAGCATAGTCAATATTGAAGGATTATAATGACAGCAAAACCACATGAATGCTACAATTGCCCCACCACTGCTCCAAAATCAGGTAGTAGAACTGCTTGAATCTTGAAGTGAGTTGGGAGGTCATCCTTGCTCACCAGAAACCAGCTTTCCATTTTTTTGGCCAGTTGGAAATATTTTAGAAAAGCGGCCAGGTAACTTATGAAAAATGTTATGGAGGACAGTAGGCAAACTCGTGAAGGGCTAGAGCAGTGTTTCCCAACCTTTTTTGAGCCGTGGCACACTTTTTACATTTGCAAAATCCTGGGGCACACCACCAACCAAAATGACACAAAATGACACTCTAACACAGTAATACGTATAGTTAATATGTTTTTAAATGTATTTATACACTCAGTGTGAAACCTGGGCCTGTTTTGATGAACTCAACATAGATATCCTGGCAGGAATGGCAGAAAGACACAAACTTCCCACACAGAACTCCCATAATCAAGAGAAAATACTATAAGAGTTTGGTGGGCATTGACCTTGAGTTTTGGAGTTGTAGTTCACCTATATCCAGAGGGCACTGTGAACTCAAACAATGTTGGATCAGAACCAAACTTGGCATAAATACTCAATATGCCCAAATATGAACGCAGATGGAGTTCAGGGGAAATAGTCCTTGACATTTGGGAGTTGTAATTGCTGGGATTTATAGTTCCCCTACAATCAAAGAGCATTCTGAACCCCACCAATGATAGAACTGGGCCAAACTTCCCACACAGAACCCCCAGGAGGCAAGAGGAGGTCTCTTCTTGGGGAAAGGGAGGCGGGCCTTCCCAATGCATGGAGAGGGAGAGACCAAGTAGACAACGGGTGGGGAGGGGGGGTGTTTGTAATTTTGTGCCTTTATCGAGGTAGGTTTCTTAGGGTTTTTATACTTCAACACACTAGACTCTCCCCCCCCTTCCCCCCAATGGAGGTTCCAATTTCCCATGGCACACCTGATGATCGCTCACGGCACACTGGTTGAGAAACACTGGGCTAGAGATTGAAGAGAACCAGAATTGTTGTCTAGCTTGTGGGAAGTGGAAACAGATTTGAAGTTGCCAGATATCAAATAAGTTAAGGGGCTGTCTCCCTTTTTGCTGATATATGAAGCCGCTCTGTGTCCCCCTAGGGGTTGAGAAGGATGGGGTACAAATATAGTAAATAAATAAGACAAGTACCACATTTCAGACAAATACAACTTTGGAGAACAATTGCAGTGGTTTGGATCCAAAAGCACCCTTTCATCAGAAACTTGTGTTTACCCAACGGAGAAGAGAATATGTTCACCCTTTCTTCTATATCCCTAAGGCCTTCCAAGTCCCTCCTATGATATCGTGAAGACATTGAGCCTATGAGATCCAGCTTCCAATCCACTAAGCTGTAAAGTTCCAAATATCAACTTCAGCAAATCATGGACCCCCAGCCTGATCAACATGACCTCATGAGGCAGGGCTGTTTTTGGTGCCTTACTCCAGTTCTGATGTAGTTTAGCCATGGAGCCCATCAGTTCCCATCCGACGACATACTTCTGATGGGGTTTTGTGGCTAAACTACAGTGGAAATGGCATATGCACTGTGGCATTGTGGAAACAGTGTATCCCGTGTTGCACCAGCAGCCATGGGGGAAGCCAGGTGGCGGACCCCCATGGAATGAGGTTTGGGGTAAGTTGGGCAATGTAGGGCGTGGGGCAACAGGTTCCTCATGCCCCCAGCCCAACAGGCACTGCCGGATTTGCCACGATCAGTTGTGATTCCAGCATCCAGTTTCCAGTGGTGTTGTGAGAGTGAAGTGGAAAGGAAGAAAAGAAAGGAAAATGGATAGAAATAAAGTGAACAAAACCTAAATAAACAGGTAGGCAAGGGGCAGTAAGAAGAAAGTTGGATCAATGAATATCACTTCTAGAAAAAACATTACTCACAGGTTCTCTGGGTCTGGTTTTATGGCGGAGATACTTTTTGGTATCCAGATATCTGGAGGGGAAAAGGCTGCTCCTATAACCCCGACTGTATACAGCCGCTGCCTGGCCATGGCTTTTCCTAGCAATCTTCAGCTGCTCTTTAATGCAGGCAAAATCCTGTATTAAAGAGATACTGGAATTATCTCTTCCAACATTATTTGTGTACCTGGAGATTGTGGTTTGTTGCTTTTGGCTTATGGTAACCTCATGACTTTCATAGTGTTTTCTTGGGCAAGGAATATCCAGAGCTGATTTTGCCAGCTCCTGCTACAGAAGCTGGCATTTGTTGATGGTCACCCATACAGATATTAACCAGGGCTAACCTACTTAGCTTTCAAAATCAACCAGAATGTGGTACCCTAGGATATTTAGCTACAACAGCAGAAATCATCAAGAGGATTGCACCTTATGTCTCTAAAACACCCCTCCCCTTGAAATTGTGATTTGTTTCCAAAAAGGAAGTAACTTTCAAAGCAAAGATTGTGACATTTGTCAAGAGATGAGTGACCAGCAAAGGCTCCTCTCCAAAGGCTTCAGAGTAGGATTTTATGTGTGTCCCCCCCCATTCAGCCTCCCAAGTTTCTAAATTTGCTGCTTGATAATAGGACCTGAAATAACCCCTAGGTTTTTGTTTTTGTTTTCAAGTGTGTTCTTGCTTAAGGTTTAATTGGCTCCAGTCAGTAGGAAAGGGCTCCAGGACTGATTATTTATGGCTTACTGTCAAAAGGAGCTATAAAAAAGGGCAGTATTATCTTGGAGATGCTGGGAAGCAAAGTGTGGGGAGGGAGGAGAGAGTGTGTGCATAGGAGTGTGTTTTCTTGTACTGGATAAAATCAGTTTTGCTGTCTCAGCAGTGTGGTTTAAATTGAAGATTAACCCTTTGACCTTCACAGTGTCAAATCACTTACAGATGGATCACCAGCTACACTTCTCTTCTTCCCCCTCCTCCTTCTCTCCGAAGTTTTGGGGGAGAGGGGGCATTCTCCTTAAGAAAAAAGAGGGGGGAAAGGAGTTGTTTGTTCTTGCAGCTGGGGCTTTGAGTGGCTCAGAAGCCAATCTGATTAAAAACAGCACTTGGCTAAACTTTGCAGAATCCTGCAAAAAAAAAAAGAAAGGGGGGAACCTTAATCCTTTTGTGCACAATACATAAAGGATCTGCTTTTTTCTTTTATAATGTTGGAGCCAGAATTATTCCTCGAGAAACTACCTCTCTCTATTTTTCTCCCTCTCCCTCCCTCTCCCCCCCTCTTCAGACGTGTTGTACTGCTGGGATTAAAGTGTCTGTTCTTGAAAATGTAACATAGTTTTTATTGGGATAAGATAAGCTCTTGGGTTGTGGTTTCAAAAAAGAAATTATGTGAGTAATCTTGTTTAGACCATTTTCCATTTCTACAGCACCAGCAGAACAGAAACCAGGTCTGGTGGCAGATCTTCTTCTTCCTCCATAACGTGGCCTTGAACATGGAGCCAAACAGACATCGTGCTGGCCGTAGGTGAGACCTGTCCCACCTCTTCCTGGTTCCATCCGGCCCACTGGGAACACCGAATCAATTCAGGGCAGAGATGTGCATGCCGCTGGATGAAACACGGGGTTCCCATTATACTGAGGACTCTTCTTGTTGTACAAAAGACTTGTTTTAGAAGGACTTGCTCTGTCTCTCCTCGTGGCTTGCCATCTTTTGAGGTAGGGAGCTTGGGTCCAACACTGTGCAAGCAAAATTCTCCTCCAAAGACAATCAAGATTCATCTGTACAAGAGGAGTGCTCATATTGGTTTTCTTTGGTAATGGCCTTGCTGCATTTTGTATAGTTGGCTGCTGGTGATATCCTAGGACTGATAAGTTGAAATGCATTTTGACTGACTCCCAAATGAGACACGCTGGCTTCCTGATGGGAAAACTTAGAAGAGAATCTGTTCAGAAGCTATTATGAAATATAGCATGTATATACAACTGGGCAGCCAGTAATTGGATATTTGCCTTTTAATTATTGCAGGCACTGGTGTAAAAAGGGAGCAAGACTTGAGTAGTTAGGTAAAATCTCTGAAATGTATGAAGCCATGAGGTCCCATTCACATATACCCTGGATCCCATTTGCACCCAATCCCATCTTCAAAAATTAAAAATGCATGGGCAGGATGAAAATTAATATAATGCTTCATTGTCATGCATAAACTTCATATCATACAGCACATGATTTTTCATCTCCCTTGGACATGTAGATCCAACTTCATGAGTCTTCTGATGTGGTTGTAGAAAGATCCGCCACTGACTTTCTCCAATATTGGAAATGGCAAAAAGAGGGGTTATAAATGCATTACATGGATGTTCCTTTGAGCCCTTCCATTTCTCCCATGTGGCCTTGGAACAACATCCAAATGATACCATCCCTGGAGTTTCTCTCGCATTGGTGTCAATAGGGGTGGAAAATAAAATAGTAGAAAAGAAAAGAAAGCGGTTTCTATTACAATGCACAATTATAGTGCTATATTCCATTTTAATTTCAATAGCAATGTCCTATGGAATCGTGGGATTTTGAGTTTAGGAAGAGATTTGGATTTCCGAACCATATACCTCAAGTGTCTCATCAAACTACAAATCCCAGAATTCCACAGGATGTCAATTAAAGTAGAAGACATTGCTATACTTGGCTAGTGTGAAGGGTTTCAGAGAGGCAGAATGTCCAAATACAAAGGTAAATAGCTGTGCACAAACATACTTTCAGAACTTTCATTTTAATCAAGACCTCATTTTACAACTATATTCAGCGTAAGAAATGAAGCTGCAAGTGATTGCCCCTAAAGTTACCTATCTTTGTTTTTGCCATGAGGAAAATAGGGATCAGACTAAAATGTTGTGTTGGTGAAGAATGGAAACTATTGTGTAAAAGAAGAAAGTATTATTATCTAGAGTTAGATAGAATGGCCTCAGTCCAAAGAACAATGAAACTTGCTCTGCGCCCTTGAGGGGGCTTTAGGCTTATTGAGCCCCAACCTTGAGACAGGCAAGGAGAGGCAGAGGTTCTATGTTGAGACATGGTGCTACAGGACCAACACTTTTGGTAGACGACACTCCTTGAACCCCTGAATACTTTCCCTATTATTCAACATTTAGCAGAATTTCCCCAACACTTAGGAGTGACCTTTGTTTGATAATCCAGCCGAAAGTAATAACAATGATATCAGCACTAAATTATTATCTTTTATATCTTGGATCTAAGAAAATAAATAAAAACACAATGAAATGACTGTACCAGTATCGTTTTTTTCAAACAGTGCTTTTCACTTGTGGTTGTGAAACACAAAATAATTAAGAACAGATTATTTTACTGCAAATTTTCCCTAAATTTGTATATTCAGATTTCTGGTTTAGAAAAGAAAAAGGTGGCAGAAGAAAAAGTGTGGGTTTTTTTTCATTTGACTTTTGCAATCCCCAATTGGTGATCTTCATGTCCTTACTCTAGAGTTCTTTTGTTTCTCCTATGAAACAAAGGTTGCTAGAAATTTTGATGTGAGAGTATTTCTTCACATTTTCCATGATGAGTTAGAAGCTTAATGCTCTAAACCCTGGGTTGAATCCAGAATTTGTCTCCAATTAATGGAAAGGCTCCTTCCATCCGTGGAAAGCTTCTGACCTACTTCCAATTACTTCCTTGCCCTGCAGCCCCAACATGCCACTAGAAACCCTGTTCTTGAGGGAGGGATATATATGGGGGTGATGCTGAAGACTGCCAAGAAAGGGGATAATTTACAAAAATGCATTGCTCGCTGATTTTACCTGCCAGAGTGTGGAAATGTGCTCAGGGAGAGCTCTCACTGGCAGAAACAAATCCTGGATCCATGCCTCTTTTTGTTTCCTGTTGGAAAGAGCCTTCCCTGTACCCAAACCCAGACACCTGAGAGTTTATAATTGTCAATAGAATAGACATCTCGAGAGGTGTGGCAGTGACAGATTGGTCACCAACTTTGGAAGGTCAAGTTTGGTCCCTCAGCTGTGTCCATTCATTCTTATACCATTCCTTTCATAGAATGTGTCTCTGAGATAGATTATACAACATATGTAATGATCTATGGACTCTATGTGGGAGGGGATTTACCCTACAGTAGCCTCCTCTTTCCCGCTGCTGTTCCAGATGAATAAAGCAATGCTTACCTAAGAAATGAAGAAAGCCAATTGATACTTACTGTAAGTCTAGTCGTTATCTCCCCATTTTATTAGCAATATTGGCAATCAATAGATGAACACTGATGTAGCAGATAAGTAGATGCCATAAGAGTTCTTAGCCCTGTCCACAAATTCTGGTACTTATGGGAGAAAGCGATGTTTCTCAACCTTCCTAATGCCACAACCCCTTAATACAGTTCCTTATGTTGTAGTGACCCCCAACCATAACATTATTTTCATTGCTACTTCATAACTGTAATTTTGCTGCTGTTATGAATTGTAATGTAAATATTTGATATGGAGGATGCATTTTCATTCACTGGACCAAATTTGGCACAAATACCTGAAATGCCCAAATTTGAATTTTGGTGGGGTTGCAAGGGAATTAATTTTGTCTTTTGGGAGTTGTAGTTGCTGGGGTTTATAGTTCACCTACAATCAAAGAGCATTCTGAACTCCACCAATGATGGAATTGAACCAAATTTGGCACACAGAACTCCTATGTCCAACAGAAAATACTGGAAGGGTTCGGTGGGAATTGCCTTTGAGTTTTGGAGTTGTTGTTCATCTTCATCCAGAGAGCACTGAAAGTGATAGAACCAGAAAACAGGGTTTCAACATTGACAGCATTAAATGATAATATACATGCATTTCAATGTAAGGACACGGCACAGAATCCACAGAGAGAGGATCTTGCTGAAGAAAGATGGGGGAAACCCACAAGAAATAATTTCTTTGAAAAGAGGGACAAAGCTCTTATTTTAGAAAGGTGGGAAATGTGTAGACCTCTGGTTATTGGATTGCATTGCCGTTTAACAGAATTTGGAGGGATATCCTTTGCCCACAAATTATGTTGGAAAAAATGAGAACTCTAAAATTTCTTATCTCTTCTGCCCTTCTCATGAACTTTTAGAATGTACTACATGTCTAGCGAGCCTATCCTAAAATGGATCTTATATAATATTGGACTGCAACTGGAATCAGTCCTCACTATTAGGTAGTCTGACTAGGGCTGGTTAGAGTTGTAGGCTAAAACATGCTAAAGTTGTCCACCTATGTGTCATAGTATGCAGCTGCACTGGATCTTGCTTGAATTCTTTCTAGCTCTTCTGAAATTTCAGCCATGTTGTCTCTGGAAAAAATGTATGTATTTTATCTCTCTGTACACTTATTTAACCATTGTGGGTAGCTTTGTTGTTAATTGTCATCAATTAGACCGTGACCTTAGACCTCCAACTCACCCTGTTACTTAGGCAAGCCCTCATTGTTAAAATATGATGGCCTTCCAAGTGTAGTGTCTTGGTGGTGGGTCCGTAGGTGGCTGTGGAGCCCCATTCTTGATCTACATGTTCTTCCACAGTGAGGACATCAGTTTCCAGGTGGAAGGCAGTCCCAATCAGTGTTGGCTTGACATGCCTTCCTCTTGGCATGTTGCTCCTTTTCTCCCTCCATTTGTGCCTCTTCAAATTCCACAGCACTGCTGGTCACAGCTGACCTCCAGTTAGAGTGCTCAAGGGCCAGGGCTTCCCAGTTCTTGGTGTCTATGCCACAGTTTTTAAGGTTAGCTTTAAACTTTTCTTTAAATCTCTTTTGCTGTCCACCAACATTCCATTTTCCGTTCTTGAGTTGGAAGTACAGTAATTGCTTTGGGAGACAGTGATCAGGCATTCAGCCAGTCCAGTGGAATTGATGTCATAGAAGCATCGCTTCAATGCTGGTGGTCTTTGCTTCTTCCAGCATGCTGACATTTGTCTGCCTGTCTTCCCAAGAGATTTGCAGGATTTTTCAGAGGCAATGCTGATGGAATCATTCCAGGAGTTGAGTGTGATGTCTGTAGACAGTCCACATTTTGCAGGTGTATAACAGGGTTGGGAGGACAATAACTTTTTAAACAACCACCTTGTTATCCCTACAGATGTCCCATTCCTCAAACTCACCCTGTTAACAACAGCTCTGCTCAGGGCTTGCAAATTCAGGGATGTGGCTTCCTTGATGGAATCTATTTACCTGGAATGCCATCTTCCTCTTTTCCTACTGCCTTTGCTTTTGAAAAGATTCTGACTGGGGCATGCTGAAATTACCTTCTTTATGAACCCTTTACACTAAACAAATGCAATGCTATGATTTCACTTTAATTCCCATAATTTCCTCCCATGTAATACTAGAGTTTGTAGTTTAGTAAAGACTAGAGCAATTTGGCTGTGGATTGTAAATGCCCTTCCCAGGATTCCATAGAACCATGGAAATCAATACAGAAACATAGTACTATATTTGTGGCCAAAATTTTCCCAATTCCTAAAATTGTAACTTTGAATGAGAGTGAGTGCTTTTGTATGTACATAGAGGTAATGAGCCTATACTCCTCCAGGTCTTGTCAAATTATAACACTCATTATACACACTAATAGCCTATAGTGGTTTGAACTGATGGGGATTTGAATGCAACACAATTTAGAGGTCCAGAACCTTCTCACCCTTGTTCTAACTAAGGCATCATGCAGTACACAACATCTAGATTTGTCCACTGCAGCTGCCAAGACATCCCGGAGGTGGAGGCCTCTCACTGAAGAGTGTGCTTTCCTGTGAGAACAATAGCACATACTTTGTTTTTGTCTGAGTGCTCTGTCAGTGTCCGTCAGTGTGTTTTCGGACTTCAGTGCTTTCACTCAAGAAATGCCCTTCATAAAAGTAGATCTGCTAGGGATATTTATGATAGCTCTTTCACACTACACAATGAGAGCTTTGTGTTTCCACGTTACCTGCCATAGTTCCATCCCATGGAAACAGTACTATAAAGTTGTACAGTTGGCCGTTTGATATTGGGGTTTGGTTCCATGACCCTCAGGGATATCAAAATCAGTGGATGCTCAAGTCCCATTATATACCGTGAAGTCATGAAGTCGTGTCCCTCACATAAAATGGCAAAATAAAGATTTTTCATTTTGATTTCTTTAAAAATATTTTTTCAAGCCATTGATGGGGAACCTGTGAACATGGATTTCCGAGCATACCTCAACAATGCCTCTGATAATATTTCATAATTTTACAAAGCCCTTTTACCCATGCCCAGCCTCTTCTTTTCCTCCAACCCAGAAGACAGGAGCAGAATTCAAAACGATCCAAACAGATTAGAGAGATGGGCCAAAACTGACAAAATGAAGTTCAACAGGGACAAATGCAAAGATGTGTGAAAAAGATCTTGGAGTCTTTGTGGACAACAAGTTAAACATGAGCCAACAATGTCATGTGGCAGCTTAAAAAGCCAATGGGATTTTGGTCAGTATAAATAGGAGTATAGTGTCTAGATCCAGAGAAGTCATGCTACCCCTCTATTCTACCTTGGTCAGACCACACCTGGAATCACACCATGTCCAATTCTGGGCACCACAATTGAAGGGAGATGTTGACAAGCTGGAATGTGTCCAGAGGAGTGTGACTAAAATGGTCAAGGGCCTAGAGAACAAACTGTGAGGAGTGACAAAAGAGCTGGGCACGTTTAGCATGCAGAAGAGAAGGCTGAAAGGAGACATTTATTTATTTATTAACTTCGATTTAGTATACCGCTCACTCCGGAGCTCAGAGCGGTTTACAGAAGAAGCATAAACACCGTGAGTAATAAAACAGATTAAACAGTTAAAACACATTAAACATCAAAGCAGTTAAAACATATTAAAAACACTAGCCCTCAGCGAAGGCTGGGGGGGACGAGATAAGAATCTGGGGGGGGGGGGGATAGGCGGCATGGCACACAGTGTGGTTGAGTTAAGGGCCAAACGCCTTCCTAAAGAGCCAAGTCTTCAAGGCCTTGCGGAAGGGCAGAAGAGCGCGGATGGCGCAGATCTCCTCCGGGAGGCCGTTCCGAGACTTGGGGCAGCTACAGAGAATGCCCTCCGCCGTGTAGTGGCCAGTCTGCAGGTTCCAGGAAGGCACCTCAAGGAGGTTAAGCTCCTCAGAGCGCAGTGATCTCGCGGGCACATAAGGGGTAAGTCGCTCCCTCAGGTACACTGGCCCCAAACCATAGATGGCCTTAAAGGTGAGAACTAACACCTTGAAGAGGACTCGGAATTCAATCGGAAGCTAGTGCAGCTCGCGCAGGAGTGGGGTCGCGCGGTCAGATCTTGCAGCACCCAGGAGGAGGCGTGCTGCGGCGTGCTGCACTAGCTTAAGCTTCGGATCATCGACAAGGGAAGGCCAATGTAGAGCGCATTACAGTAATCGAGCCTCGAGATGACCGTGGCTTGGATCACCGTAGCAAGGTCACGTTGGAAGAGGTAGGGAGCCAGGCGCTTAGCCAACCGTAGGTGGTAGAATGCTGTCCTGCAGGTGCAGCCAATCTGCTCCTCCATGGACAGGTGGGCGTCCAGCCGGACCCCCAGACTTTTTACCGATGGCTGAGGGCAGAGGGCCACACCATCGAAAGTTGGCAACTGGGTCACTACCCCAGGCGGCCCAGCCACAAGATCTCCGTCTTCGCCGGGTTCACCTTCAACTTACTGGCTCGCAGCCATCCAGTAACGGCTTCAAGGCAAAGATGGAAATTATCGGGTACAGAGACTGCCCCGGGGTCCAACCTCAGAATGAGCTGGGTATCATCAGCGTATAAATGGCCATGTATAAATATGTGAGGGGAAGTCACAGGGAGGAAGGAGCAAGCTTGTTTCCTGCTGCCCTGGAGACTAGGACATGGAACAATGGCTACAAACTACAAAAAAGGAGATTCCACCTGAACATTAGAAATAACTTCCTAACTGTGAGAGCTGTTCAGCAGTGGAACTCTGCCCTGGAGTGTGGCGGAGGCCCCTCCTTTGGAGGCTTTTAAACAGGCTGGATTGCCATCTAATGGGGTTGCTTTGAATGTGATTTTCCTGCTTCTTGGCAGGGGGTTGGACTGGATGGCCCACGAGGTCTCTTCCAACTCTAGTTCTATGTTTCAGTTGAAAGGGTTTTTCAATTGAAGGCGGGATGGAGAAACACAAAATTTTTGTGTCAGGTTCTGGCTATATATATGCAGTAAATAATGGATTAAAGAAAGCTAGAGGTGAGAAAGAGTTGGAATTCTACTCTAGTTGATCCTACTGTGGCTGTGTTTGCTACAGTAGGCAGGTATTGATAAGAATTGATAAGAAATGTGAGGGATAATTGAAAGGTCATCCCTGACTGCATTTTGAACAAAGTCTTTTCATGATTGCTAGAAAGTTCAAAACGTTTTATTTACTTACAGTCATGAATATGTACTTCAGTTATTTGTCTGGAAGAAGGAACCTAGACCCCATTCTTTTATATCTTTAAATGTTAGATCACCCGTTTTTACAGCTTCAAACTCATGGCTATTATATATATTTGCATATCCTTCCTGCTTTGAGCAAGCTGTAATGTGAACTAATAAATGATGAGGGAAGCCTCCCTAAAACATTCCATGTTGTAGTCTAGTCTCCTCCAGATCTGTTGCCCTATGGATATAATAGATGACAACTTTCATCCTTCCAAGCCACCACATCCCATAGCTATACCAGCTTGGGATGAAATGCAGTTTGTAGTTGATCAGAACTAAAAGATTCATAAGCTTTGAGGGATTGCAGCGTAGTCCTTTCATCAGCATATTTGCCAAAGTCCCTGGCACAGAGATGAGAGTCTCTCAAGCAGAATTTTCATTTAGTTTTGTTCTCTCTCACACACTTTCTCTGTTCTTTTTTTCTTGGTCCTTTTCAGAAACCAAACGTTCCCCGGACGTGTTAAAGCCAGCAGCAGTGCTTTTGCTGCAGTTCTTGGAAACTGAGACAGCAATCATAACACAACTATACGGCCTGAAGTAGCTCTTTGCTGCCAATAATTGGGCCAAGGTAGAGGGGGAGGCGAGGTACGACCCTCGGATAAAAAGAACAGCCTCTGGGGTATGGACAATTTCACAGAGTGTCACCATTCTCCGGGCTGGCAATGTTCTGTTTTGTAACCTTTGTGGCTACAGAAGCTCTGCTACTGTTGTGTTTTTTGGGGAAGAATTTTCCCCCTTATATTCTGCAACCTTTTGATTTTCTTGTTGCACCACATCTGCCTGTTTTCTTCTGCCAAGTTAAGCAGCAACTTCTTGTCCGTGTTCCCCAAGGCCGGAGCTCTCATTCTTGGACACATGCCCTCCAGTTAGGCTTTTCCACTACACCAGCTTCTCTGCTCCTTGCCAGCTTTTGTTTGTATCAACTGGAATAATGGACTAGGTAGAGAAACTCAGTGTCCTTGTGGAAAGCCCTCTCTCCAACTCCACTTCCTTCTGATTGGCTGCTAGTGTTGTTTTCCTCCATGCAGAGTTTGAACCGGCCTCTTCTGGCATGGCGATAATGCCTTAGCTAGGCTCAGCCGCCATTCCCATGAAATGGCAAGCTTGTATCGATTCGCGTTAATGAGTACTTAGTACAAAAGAGCACATAATCAATTTGCAGGAACCGTTGTGTTCCAACACACCCTGTAGCTGTCGTCTGGGTATACCATTAATCACCCTTTCTGTTCGACAGAGCAGAGTTAAATTGTGCCTTGTGGAATATGAAGGCTGGGAGCCACTGCAGCATGAGGTTGATGGTAACAAGGGACTCAAAATGCCTGTTGTAATGCTTAACATAAATCACACACTGTTTTTCAGCAAAGTGGTCAATAACAGGGAAAGATTACAGTAATAAGAGGAGAATCTGCAGAGAGAATGACATACCGTTAAATACTACAAGCAAAATGCTTTTATAGTGTGTGAAAAAAAATCTTGGCGTTCTTGTGGACAACAAGTTAAACATGAGTCAACAATGTCATGTGATGGCTAAAAAAGCCAATGGGATTTGGGCCTGCATAAATAGGAGTTAGTGTCTAGATCCAGGGAAGTCACGCTGCCCCTCTATTCTGCCTTGGTCAGACCACATCTAAAATGCTGTGTCCAATTCTGGGCACCACAATTGAAGGGAGATGTTGACAAACTGGAATGTGTCCAGAGAAGAGCGACGAAAATGATCAAGGGTCTGGAGAACAAGCCCTATGAGGAGCAGCTCAAAGAGCTGGACATGTTTAGTGTGCAGAAGAGAAGACTGAGAGGAGACATGATGAGGGCTATGTATAAATATGTGAGGGGAAGTCATAGGGAGGAGGGAACGAGCTTGTTTTCTGCTGCCCTGGAGACTAGGACATGAAACAATGGCTTCAAACTACAGGAAAGGAGATTCCACCTGAATATTAGAAAGAACTTCCTGACTGTGAGAGCTGTTCAGCAGTGGAACTCTCTGCCCCAGGGTGTGGTGGAGGCTCCTCCTTTGGAGGCTTATAAACAGGCTGGATGGCCATCTGTCGGGGGTGCTTTGAATGCAATTTTCCTACTTCTTGGGAGGGGATTGGACAGGATGGCCCATCTTCCAGCTTTATGATTCTATGATTCAAACAACTGAGTTGCAACTTAGAATATAGGCAACTGCCTTATACCAACTGAAATCCATGGTCCATCTAGATCAGGTCTGGACAAAATCATATACTTGGAAGAGAACACAAGGGCTATCCAATCCAACCCCAGGGCAATAAAAACTGCTAGGATTTTTGTGTTTGCAAATGTGTTTGAAATTCTGCATTGACTTCCTCCATTTATAAAAAAAAAATCACTTGTGACATACAGTAGAATCTCGCTTATCCAACCTTCGCTCATCCAATGTTCTGTATTATCCAATGTAGTCTGCCTTCCACCCGGATCCACAGCTGTTTCAATACATTGCGATGTTTTGATGCTAAATTCGTAAATACAGTGATTACTGCATAACGTTACCAGGTATTGAACTGCTTTTTCTGTCAATTCTGTTGTAAAACATGATGTTTTAGTGCTTAATTTGTAAAATCATAATGTAATTTGACGTTTAATAGGCTTTTCCTTAATCCCTCCTTATTATCCAACATTTTCGCTTTTCCAACATTCTGCCAGCCCATTTATGCTGGATAAGCAAAAAATGACACTCTCTCAGCGCTATATCTTAACACCATTAACAATTGCTTTAAAACAATTTGCTTGTGTACTTTATCTGGTGCTTTGCCTCAAGTAACAAAATGTCTTAGTCTAGTCCTCCACTGCTGTTTTGTCTCTTGATGTATAAGAGAAGTTCAAAGTACTGGACATATTTCTGGGTAACAATCTGGCAACCCAATACCCTACTTTTTCTGGCAGAAGTTTTAATCATTTTGTCAGAACGAGCATATTAATGATGAAAATGTGAAGATGACTACATTGACATTTCATCTGGCTCCTAATTGTTCTTTTTTCATGCTGAAAGCAGATACTCTTGTGGTTCTTTTAACACATTACATCATATTTTACATACATGGCTCTGGATATTCAGTTCTATGTAAGAGATACACTCCATGTTGGAGACAGCAACATATAAAAGCAAGCCAGCTGGAGGGATATCAATCATCGGCAATTATCTGTGTAATGTAGTGTAATGTAATGTAAGTGGGGTGGGGTTCTGTTGGTGATCATTGTGTCTAAATTACTCATCAGAGATTGAAATTTGTTCTTGCCTAAAGCTGAACATGAATAAACCAAAGACACAATCCTATGTACACTTGAGAATAAATGACATTATACTCAGTGAGTCCTGCCTCTGAGTCAGTCTGCATAGGATCATTCTATAAGTCACTTAAAGGTCTTTCTGACTCCCTCTCAAGGTTTAAATGAAACTTCAGAAATACATCTCAGAAAATACAGATATGTTCTCCAGGTGCAATTTTATAAATTGTTTTCATCGTGAGAGGTTTCATTTCTCCACCCAGAGCTTCATGTACCTGCTTAAAAACTGATCTGTTTTATAGCTTGCAAGAAAAGTTTGACAAGATCTCTAACCTTTTGGTTTGTAACTATTATTAAAAACTGTTTGACCTGCAGATTTTAGTAGATGATAATTGGCTGCAACCCATTTAGTTAGAAGGAATCGAATGAACTGGATATACGCGTGGAACCAAACCAGGGCTTTTCTTCATGCTTTCAAAAGGTTTTTGTGATGATTTCGGTGTTGTGCACATGCATGCTTTTAGGTTGCCTGCTAATTTATGGTGGGACCCTATGAATTTCATAGGGTTTTCTTAGGCAAGGAATACTCAGAGGTAGTTGTGTTCACTTCTTCCTCTGAAATACATTATGACCCCTGTATCTGCAAGAGATATGTTCCAAGACCTCCCATGGATACCTGAAACCATGAATAATAGCAAACCCTATATTTTGACTATGTATTTCATTGGCCCACAAATACTTCCAGGGAGAGAGATATTTCTTGAAAAATTGGTAAGTGAAAGCATGAATATCGAATTTATGGATAAGGGAGTTACAGCGTACAGCCTATAGCACCCAGAAAGTGAGTGTTACTGTTATATACATTTTAGTATAGCACTCATCACTGCTCTGAGTCCCCCCTCGGGGGTTGAGAAGAGTGGGGTAGAAATGATGTAAATAAATAAATAATAAATCAGTGTATAAAGTACTGTACTTACATTTTCAGTTCCTACTACCTTATCATCACTGGATAAATCTCCACTGTATAGTGATAATATGATTGCACTTTGCTACATATCTCTATCCTATGGAACTATGAAATTTCTAGTCTGCTAGGGAAACTTCTGATGTCTTGTCTAAAACTCCCAGATTCCTAGGGAGAATTACAACAGTCAAAGCAGGCTCAACCTGTGATGTAAACAATACCCATTCTCAGATCTCTGTATTAAACAGATACAACAATTCTTCTCAAATTGTTTCAGGGGCTCTTACATCATTATATAGAAAAGACTAGGTCCAGTATGTCATACAAAGGTGATACAAATATTGCTCCTGCTAAAAGTGAATTGTCTATATAACTTAAAGGCAGAATTCTAGATTTAATTAATAATCCCAACAAAAGCACACCCGTTGTCCTGGTTTGGGAGGGAAAAACCTGGTGAATCCTGTGATGTCCAATTTTTCCAGCTGGGTTTCCCAATTTCTCTCTCCTTTATCCTTTGTCAACTTTTGCAGAAAGAATTTAAAGTAAAAAAACCCCTAGTTTATACTCAATAGATTCATGGGCTAGAGGAGCATTTTAATGTGGGTTTAAATAATAGAAGTCAAAGAAGTACGCTCGTTTTAAACTTATTTAAAAAGCTGACTATTGTGTTTTCCCGATAATAAGACACTGTCTTATATTTATTTATCCTCAAGAAGACACACTATGGCTTATTTTCAGGGATGTCTTATTTTTATTAAGTATTTATACTGTTGGGGAGCAGTAACCATGCTCCTCGCAGCTGGCTATGGCCTGAAAGAGGCCGGGAGGGCAATGAGACAGTGGCAAGAGTGGTAGAGGGGCAGTAGTGGTGCGCACCTTGTGGAGGGGCAAAGAGAAGCTACCTACAAGAAGGTAAGAGGCTACATGGCCCTAGTGGGGGACAAAAGAAGGAACAAAGAAACCCCAAGGATTACCCAGGGGAACAATGCAAGGAGCCAAGGATTGTCCCCCACTTCCACCCCCCAGCTTCAAACCCTTTCTTAGGAGCTGGCCTTGTCTTCTGGGGCAGACCTGGTCAGCAGAGGCACAGCAGCCGTCCTTCCTCTGGCGCCTATCACTATATCTTATTTATAGGGTATGGCTTATATTGCGCAAATGCTTAAAATCCTGCTATAGCTTATTTTATGGGTATGTCTTATTTTCAGTCAAACACGGTAGGTAGGTGTCAATACAGAAAACAGCACAATGAAAATTGATGACAGTACTCCCCTTTGATTCTAAATTAAGTACAGTACTGGCACATTAAACAAGCATTGTGATAATAAACAATTCTGCTATGAAAAAAACAAGCACATCTTTACTCAACTGGAAGAAATCGATGTTATCTCAGGTTGTGCTCATATGAGTACAGACAAGTGTTGTTGGTTTGTTTTTTTTTTTTAAAAAAAAAAGAAGATAAGTACTACTCAGTAGAACCTGAGACAATCAGATAAGCAAAACCGCAGCCTGTTCTCTATAGGCTACAGAACCACCAATGAGGCAAATGTCAAGTATGAAAAGCCTTTTATTTTGAAAGGATTGCTTTTCAAACAAACTCAAGTAAAGGTTGTTCCAGTCTCTTCTTCACCTACAAATGCAATTGAAACCTAAATGCATGTCAACATTCAGAGCAATTGCTTTGTCTGCCGCCATTCTTACTTCTGTTTACAATTGAGGATGAAAAACGACACTCAGCACCTTAAGGTGGCATGCATGTCACTGTTTTATGGAACTTTTGATCTCATGCCCTTTCACAATCAAGATTTAAACATGAAAACAAAAGCTTTCTACAGTTGCTCTTAGGAATAAATACTTGTTTAAAGCTCTTTGGTGCATTGATGGATTTGTCTCTTATCACTGTGCAATCCTTTGTACACCTGCTCTGGAGTAAGTCCCATTGAACACAAGGAGACATACAGTACTTCCAAGTAAATGGATTTCCATTGCCATGAACCACCCTGAGTCCCCTTTGGGGTTGAGAAGGGCGGTATATAAATACCCCAAATAAATAAATAATGATCTAAATCTCTGTTCAGCCACAATAACCCACTGGCTGTCCTTGAGTCAGTCACACTCAGCCTTTGAACGTACTTTGAAAGAGTTGCCAAAAACTTATTTATTAGGCTGATATGTAGTGGCTGGATTTAGCTGTAGAAATTCAAATCTTCACTGAGTCATGATCTTTGGATAGTCCTTCCGTTTAAGAGGAAGGTGATAATAAAGCTCCCCTGAATAAATCTGTTCATATCACAGGGTGGCCTGGTCATACACTGGAACTGAGTTTAAGACACTGAGCAACTACAAAATAGGCACTGGATTATGCTATTAGAATTGGCAATTTGGTGTGATAAAGTACCAGTCCAGAGATTACAGTTGTGGAAGTGAAAATTTAAAATTTAAAATTTAAACTATGAAAGAAACATACATCTCCCCTAGTCTTGGACCATTGTCCATCCTTCCTGAAGTTTATAGGAATCATGCTTCAAATTATCTGCCTAGGACTGGTTACAGGATTGGCTCTCCTATTGTGCAGAGTGAGGCTACTGGCTTGAATAGCAGGTGTTGACCTCAATTACCACAGTAATTTCCCCTGAGTGTTTCTATCATTTGCCTTTTTTAAAGGTCAATTACCTGGAGTCCTTTGTGCCAGTCAGCAAATGACCAAGGAACCAGGCAACTGGAATGTAAGCTCTGTCAAGGAGTTAGTTCAGTCCAGATCAAGCACAGGTTATCCAACAGTATAAAAGGAGAAGCAACTGAGTGGGTTTCTGCCAGTCCAGAAGTTGTTCAGTAAGTCAGTAGCCCAGATAATGGTAGGTTACATACCTGTGACCATCTTTCTTCGAGTAGAGCTCTGTGAATCCACACTTATGAAGTCTGCGTGCCAAAGCAGGCTTCCAATGGAAACTTCTCCAGTTTGAAAAGTTTTGGCGGTAGCCCCGCCCAGCAGGCCCGGAGGGCATATAAGCCGCTCCATGCGCACCCACCCCATTCCTGTGCCACGTGTGCAACGAGGAAGGGGCGGTTTGAGAAAGAGGGGCTGGCCGGGCGGGTTAGTGTGGATTCACAGAGCTCTACTCGAAGAAAGATGGTCACAGGTATGTAACCTACCATTTTTCTTTGTAGGCTCTGTGAATGCACACTTATGAAGAGTTAGCAAGCTAAGGTTCAGGATGGTGGGAACAAACCGACCAAAGTGTAGGAACCAAACAATTTTATTGGAACAAGCCATCATGATCAATGACTATAATAATAATAAATAAGGATGGAAGGCAGGCTCCCAATCCTTGTAAGCAAAGTGCAACAAGCACCATTCATGCCAGGCACGCAGGCCTCACATTATTGAAGGTGCACATAGAAAGTGCAAACATGTAAACATCAAACATACCCTGTCGAGCGAAGCGCGCTAATAAATATAACACAGTGACCTGAGAACATAGGGCACAGTACATAATTTAAACATTGGTCCCCGTCCAGGCTCCGTAGGAGGAGGGGCGACTGGTATCATAACCTGACGACCCCTGAAGTGGGTCGTGGAATGAAGGTCTAGGGAACAACAGGCCCCTGAAGTGACACTAGTGACTCGATTGGATCGAAGGTATGGTCCTCGATCCGACACCCCGAATTTCCCTAAGGGCGAGGGGTGAGCACAGATCGGCCGAAGGCCGCTTCCCTACCATGTAGAGTGTCCACACGATAGTGGGAAATGAACGTAGAGGGGTTGGCCCAAATGGCCGCCCTGCAAATAGAGTCCAGCGGGATACCGTTAAGGAAGGCGGTCGAGGTGGCAACCGCCCTTGTCGACCTACCCTTGACCCGCGGGGGTTTCGGTTGGCGGGCTATCTGATAGCACAGCTCAACCAGGGACACTACCCAATTAGAGAGCCTCTGTGACGACACCGGCAAACCCAGCTTGTCGGTGGCGTAGGAAACAAAGAGTCTATTAGACCGTCTAAAGTCTTGAGACCTCGACCTGTAAATCCCCAGGGTCCTTTTAACATCTAGGGCATGCAGGGACTTTTCTTCCTCCGAGAAGGGTGATGGGAAGAGGTCTGGCAGGACAATGTCCGTGTTTAAGTGAAAGGGTGACACCACTTTCGGCAAGAAGGTAATGTCAGTCCGTAGTATTGCCCTATCAGCCAGGAAGAGCAGGTATGGCTCATCCACCCGAAGAGCCACCAGTTCCGACGGTCGTTGAGCTGAAGCAATGGCCACCAGAAACGTCACCTTCCAAGAGAGGAGAAGCAGGTCGACCGATGTGAGAGGCTCGAACGGCAGAGCCGTGAGGCAGGAAAGCACCAGGTCTAGGTTCCATCCCGGAGTTGGTGGGTGCACCGGGGGACGGATCCTGTTGGCTCCCCTCAGGAATCTCCTGACCATAGGGTGTTGGCCCGCCCTTCTGCTGGCTGTGCCAGGTCAGCGCCGCGAGATACGTCTTCAGCGACGACATGGAGAGGCCTCTCTCGACTAGCCCTGCAAGGAAGTCGAGGACTGTCGACACCGAGGGAGGAAACGACCGGTCGGTGTGTGTCTCCTGGAACTTTGTGAAGCGGGAGAGGCACGCTGAATAAGCCCTCGAGGTGGAAGGCTTGTGTGCCGCCGCCAGGATCGAGGCCACTGCCGGGGTGAAGCCTGTCAAGGCCGGATCCTCCATGCTGTGAGGTGGAGAAATGGAAGGTCGGGATGGAGGAGGAGTCCTCCCTCCCTCATCAGTAGGTCTGGTCGACACGGCAGGTGGCGAAGCAGGCCGTTGGTCGGGTGGAGCAGGGTTGGGAACCACACCTGCCTCGGCCAGTAGGGTGCGATGAGGATGCAGTCCGCTCTGGCCAGCTGAACCCTCTCGATGACCCGAAGTAGTAGCAGGAACAGGGGGAAGAGATAGAAGAAGCCCGTCAACCAGTCGAGCAGGAGGGCATCTCCTAGGCAGCCCTGGTGAGCACCCGAGGCAAGTCTGGCACCGAAGCGAGGTAGTTGATTGTTTTCCGGCGACGCGAAGAGATCTGCGTCGGGGAATCCCCACTCCTGGAAGAGGTCATGTAACTCCTCTGGATGAAGCATCCACTCGTGCGAGGACCAGCGGGTCCTGCTGAGGAAGTCCGCCTCTGTGTTGTCGACGCCCGGTAGATGCACTGCTCTGGGCACAACCTGATGTAGTATGCACCACTCCCACAGTCTCTGGGAGAGGGCTAGTAGCTTCCTTGACCCGGTTCCGCCCTGCTTGTTGATGTAGTACATGGCCACGATATTGTCTGTTCTGACCAGTACTACTTTGCCAGTGACGATTGGCACGAAGGCTCGCAGGGTCTTGAAGACAGCGAGGAGCTCGAGGTAATTGATGTGGTGGAGCTTTTCCACCGTCGACCACTGGTCGTTGATGGATAGCCCCTCCGCGTGGCCGCCCCACGCTGACAGCGAGGCATCTGTTGTGACTGTGATGGATGGCAGGCTTGTGTGGAATGGGACCCCGATGCACATGTTGCGGCTGAGCGACCACCAGTGAAGAGAGTCTCTGACCTGTTGTGGTGGGGAGAGTCTTTTTGAGTGGTGTTCCACGACCGGGTCGAAATGGTCGAGGAACCACCGCTGTAGAGGCCGAAAGCGGAGCCTTGCTAATGGCGTTACCGCTACGGTCGATGCCATATGGCCTAGCAGGACCTGGACCTGTTTTGCTGTGACGGTCGAGCGGTTGCACCGGTTGATCTCCCGTCGAAGCGCCTGGAATCTGACGTCTGGCAGAAAGGCGAGCTGATCGACGGAGTCGAACATCGTCCCAATGAACTTGATGCAGATCGTCGGGACAAGTTGTTACTCGTCGTTGAGGCGAAGGCCCAATGAAGAGAGTAGTCGAGAGCAATGGTGATGTGCTCCTCTAGTAGATCTGGGGACCTGGCCGCCAGCAGCCAGTTGTCCAGATATGGAAAAACCCGGATTTTCTGCTTCCTCAAGTGCGCAGCCACCACCGACATGCACTTTGAGAATGTCCGGTTACTAGGCCGAAGGGCAGCACGTTGAATTGGTACGTCTGTCCGGCCACCTTGAAGGCGAGGAAGCGTCGATGGGATCGCCGTATCGAGACGTGGAAGTAGGCGTCCCGGAGGTCTATGGAGGCGAAGTGATCGCCGGAGTGCAGCAGTGGGAGAATGGCCGACACTGACACCATCCTGAATTTCCTTGGCAAAATGTACGCGTTTAAGTCTCTGAGGTCCAGGATGGGTCGCAGGGTACCATCGGGTTTCAGCACGGTGAAGAACCGAGAGAAGAATGCCTCTCCGTCTTGGTTCGCCGGTCGTGGCGAAACTGCTCCCTTTTGAAGCAGAGTGTCGACCTCCCTCAGGATCGTGTGTGACGGCTCCGTCTCGACGATGAACCCCGTGGGTGGGAGCTCTTCAAATTCCAAGGCATAGCCGTCTTGGACAATCCTGAGAACCCATGCATCTGAGGTGATGCGTCGCCAAGCACCGATGAAGAGGGTCAGGCGGTCCCCGAATGGAGGGTTTGTGGGTGGAGGTCGACAGATGGGAGGAGGCATGGAGGTGGCAGCGGTACCGTGCAAGGAGGTGGTGTCGTCCGTCGTCCCGTCAAACGCGGCGTCTTGACTGTCCATTGCCGGAGGTTTGACGCGGCCTGGACCGTTGGTTTTGGCGGGAACGGTTTTGTTGCTGCTGCTGCTGTTGCCTCAGCTGCTGCTGTTGCTGCTGTTGCTGCTGGGGCGCGGAGTACGGCCGGGGGGACTGGCGGTACTGCGGTCTGGGTTGGTACCTCGCCCTTTGGTGGTCTTGAGGCAGCTCTCGGCTGAGGTGGCGGACGGTCTAGCTTCGCCGTCAGAATCTTAAAGTCGTGGTTGGCTTTAATCTTCTCATCTGTCCCCGTGAAGAACAGTCCCTGGGCGTCGAAGGGAAGGTCCTCGATCACCCTGCGGGAATTTGAGGAGAGACCCAACGATTTCAGCCACGCATGTCGCCGTATAGCGACACCGTGGGCCAGGAGTTTTCCGGAAGTGTCCCCTGTATGACGAGCCATCAGGATTTGATGGTGGGCAAGGGCCTGAGCCTCCTGGCTGATCGTGGCCAGGGCAGCCTGCTGTTCTCCAGAGAGATTCTGAAAAAAGGGTTGGGCCTTTCCCACAGAATCTGATGATATGCCCCCATGCAAGCACCATAGTTTGCCACTTTGGTGAGAAGGAGGCCCGCCGAGTAGATCTTCCGACCTACAGTGTCAAATCTCTTTCCCTCCTGGTCTGTGGGAGCGGTCGACTCTCGACCGGAGGTTTGGGCCGAGGTGACGATCATGGAGTTAGGCACTGGATGATCGTGAAGCCAGTCCTTTTCCCTCTCGTCCGTTTTATACCAGGTCTCGATGCATTTTGCGGTCGGTGGTATGGAGGACGGGGTCTTCCATGATGCTTCCACGATGCTTTGATGACCTCTTCCAGGGGCTCCAGCATAGGGAGATGGGGTTGTGCTGCGTCTTCCACCTGTACACGGCTGAAGACTGGGCAGGCGTTGGCTCTACGAGGGATGTAAGTCTCGATCCCGAGAGCTATGGCCATCCTCCCAACCTGGTCCCCGAAGGCCCTTGCTGAGTCTGTAGGGGATGAAGACGGCTCCGGGTCGCAGCCATGGTATGAAGGGGTGCGATCCAACGCCACCGACAGAATGGAGCCCGACACCGCAGATCTTGGGGCCTCTCCATCCTCCAACTCGTCGTCCGACGGTGCCGGTGGAGCTGCAACTTCCGGTCCTGCCGGAAGTGAGGTCGAGGAAGCCATGGTCTCGGTCGAGATGGCTACCGCCGAGGCCGTTGCAGGAGGAGGCCGTTTTGAGGCCGATGCCAGGGCCAGTCTGGTCGTCTGTCGACCCTTCTCCAGCATCTGGGACACAAATAGCTGTCTCACTGACGGTTGGGCCGGAGGCACCCTGATGACCATCTCCACAGAGTCATCTGGGGAGATGGTCGGTTGAGCCGCCACTCTCTCCACAGTAAGAGAGGGGATAAGTGAGGAGGTCGAGGATGAGGCCGACGCAGGTGTCACCGACGACGTCGACATAGTTTTTCGCCTCTTCGGAGACGGTGGTCTTGAGGCAGCGGCCTCCAAAGACTTGCCCGGAGTCACAGGTACCAGTTCCCTGGTCTGGGCTCTACGGGCCTCCTCGGTCGACCTACGGAAGGCGATTTCCATGGCCTTGTTGGAGGGAGTCCTCAAGATGGCCGACCTCTGGGAGAGGCCTGACGGCACCGAGCTCACCGACGTCCGTCGGGAGAGAGGCAACTGGACGGTTTCGGTCGTCACTGTACAGGCCTTCTTCGACACCGAAGCCTTAGATGTTGTAGGCTTTGGGTCCTTCTCCTTCCGTGGACACTTCTTCCCAGCCGGGAGAGAGGTCGACATGGAGGGGCCGGAGCAGCCGCCCGACTCCAGAGGAGGTAGATGGTGCAGCCGCCGCCATCGTAGGTGGAGCAAGGGATTGCTCGAGAAGGTAGGCCCGAAGCCTTCGGGCCCTGGTTCTCCTGGTCTGCGCGGAGAAGGCCTGGCAGTGTCGGCAGGAAGGAACGATGTGCCCTTCTCCTAGACACTGCAGGCACCTGGAGTGTCTGTTGCAGTCCGGGATCTTACTACCGCACGTAAGACACCTTTTGAAACTGGTTGTGGACATGCTACGCTCACACAACCAGCAAGGAACTTTCCGATGTTGCCCAAGTGGCGGAAAACAAAGGAATGGGGTGGGCGCGCATGGAGCGGCTTATGTGCCCTCCGGGCCCGCTGGGCGGGGCTACCCCCAAAACTTTTCAAACTGGAGAAGTTTCCGTTGGAAGCCTGCTTTGGCGCGCAGACTTCATAAGTGTGCATTCACAGAGCCTACGAAGAAAAAACAAAGCCAGCAAGAAGTAAAACAGAGTCATATATTATAACAACTCCAAGTTCAAGAACACATTAAATAAAAAGAGAGTTGAAAGCAGCAAAACTCCAGGGAGTGGCTGGGAGATTTATAGGTAGGTAATTAGACATCAAGTGTCTAATTACTATCTCTGAGTATTCTTTGCCTATGAAAAAATGTACAGGGTCATCATAAGTTGATAGGCAACTTGAAGTCACACACACACATCTACAATTGTGTGCAAAGATGCATACTCATTTTCAACATATTTATATCCTCCAACTTTTAGAATTTCTTCTTTATCCCCCCCAGGTGCTTTAAAAATGTGTTGTGTGGTTTCTGGGCTGTGTTCTAGTAGTACTTTCTCCTGACATTTCGCCCGCATCTGTGACTGGCATCTTCTGAGGATCTTGAAAAATGTCTCCTCAGACTTTCCCTGTTTGTTCTCAGCGTATGCCAGTTGCTGCAGACAGAATTAAAAGTTTGCACTCAACTGAAGAGAAGGAGAGTAGAGTAGGGGTGGGAACTTACCCTTCCCAGTAGACCCAAGCAAAAGCAAACTACTGCAACTTCTCCTTCGTTAATATTTTTCTGCCACCTTGACTACACACCGATGCTTTGTTATGGCCAGAGGCATTCAAAATTCAGTGGCTCCTTGGCCTTCCAGAAACTGCCGTGCAATTTACCTCCACTTTCTTCCTCAAGCTGAATCAGAATGAAAGAAAGACCAATTATTTTTCACCTTTACCTTCATTTCCCTTTCTGCTTGATGAATTATTAACTGTCATGCACAAAGTGAAACAAGAACATCCACTACTGTACACAATGTTATTTTTAAAATTAGGTATCTTGCTCATTAAGATATGTTCAAATTTCTTATACGTTACCCTGATGAAAGGTTGTGAAACTGATTTCATGTGCCAAAATTCAGTCTTAATTCCCCCATGTGCACCAAGAGAGAGCTATATTTTCTTCCTTGCCCTGTTTTGCCTCAGGCTCTTCAATGCATACAAAAGGCTCTGTGTCTACTGCCCCTTGGTGTCACATGCTTTCAGCCTGCCCTTAACAGAATCCAAGCTAAATGCCATCCTTCTATAGCTAGAGAGAGACCTTGTTTGCATCTGACAATCAATCCCAAACAACAGTCCTGGGAGAAAACTGCAACCCTACATTCAGCTGAAATAAATGCCTTTCAGTAAGTAGGTCAAGTAGAAATGGAGGGGCACACCCACCACAAAACGCAAAAAAAGAAGGGGGTTCCTCCCTCTTTCCCCCCCCTATGTCTT
Source organism: Anolis apletophallus (assembly GCA_030556195.1). Lineage (NCBI taxonomy): Eukaryota > Metazoa > Chordata > Lepidosauria > Squamata > Anolidae > Anolis > Anolis apletophallus. The sequence continues at coordinate 41,407,402 of JARBWK010000002.1, read as the reverse complement.
TCAAAAACTGGCAATATATATTTTTATTTCTGTACCACTTAGTGCAGTTTTGAGAGTAAAAGGGGAATCTGACAGAAACAGCAACTGACTTTTTCATCAATAAAGTCAACGCTTATCTTTTGTATTTCTGATAGGGAAAAAGGTGGGTTGTTTTAACCTCATACCGTTAGTCGGCTCACTACTGGAATGCTATTTGTGTGTGTGTGTGTGTGTGGGGGGGATGTGTGCAATTGTTATCAAACTCAAAAGACACCCCTCCCCCCAGCAAAACTATTAATTTGAACAATATTGAACCTGCAGCAGAGCATTTTGCAGGTCCACACCTCTTCAACCCTCGCAATACATTTCTGCCAGCAATCCCTGGTCTGGAGGGGCCCAGCAGTAGCCACCAGCATCCAGGAGAACTACCTAACCCCTAACCCTGTGTCTAATAAAGAGTCAAATCTTTCCATGCCTCCTTTTCCTTTCCCGTCACTTTTTTCAAACTACTTCTGCATTCCTGGCAACAGCTGACTCATGGCCATCCTGGGCCTGGGACGGAGTCTACAGTTCACCAGATCTCATCTACACACATGTATAAGCCCCTATTAACCTGATCTTGCCCCCCATCGGACCCAGGAACTGTGCCTCTTTAAACTGCGGATACTGAAACCCATAGTTACTCTGCCAGTATCCACTATCTTTCACCCCAAGCTCTCTTTGGGCCCCCACCAGCCGAACTCACAACCCTCTAGAGGCTCAGGTTCTCCCAGAAGCCCCACATTAAACCCTATACCTTCCCCTCTTCCCCTATTAACTACCTGGCCCATAATCTCATCCGTTGTGCCGAGACCTAGATCCAATAACTCATGTCTAACCCTAACCCCGGCGGGTTTGGGGGCCATAGAGGTTACATACAGGTTCCCACTGATCCCATGTGTATGTTTCCCCTAACCCATGAGGCCTGGCTTGTCCACTGCAGGATTCCTCTTTATCCACGGGATGCTTATGTATGCTTCTGTTCCCTCTTTTCCTTTTATTTTTCTCCCCCACAAAACCCATGGAAGATCGAAGCCCCCCGCAAGCCTCGCATGTACCGGTCTGTATGTGGACCCCTAAGCCATGGGAATCGGGCCTCCAGTTAAGGTACCTCCCATAACCACAGCTCCTTATGTATTTAATCTTGTATGTACTTTGATATCTCCTTATAAAATTATTGGAAAAGCTGCCAGCTCAGTCTTTGCTGGGTTTCATTTACATGAAACTGAGTTTAATCAGCTACCTCCATGTAACACATAAGCTTAGGCGATATCAAGGACTACCGAAGCCTTGAGGATAAACTGTGCTTTGTATTGCTGTATGGACAATAGATTACATTTACCATTTCATATGGAGTTTGCAGTTACGATAACAATGCCACCATTTCTTCAAAATAGAGTAATTTCCCCTTTTTTATTCCCAGCAACTGACTATTTTCTCCAAGAACGAACAATACTTTCTGCATAAACTTAAATGGACTCCAGTGCCATGGGCACTCAATCAAGATTACCATTTAAGTGACAATAAAAGTTTTATTGTCAAGATTACTATCTAAGTGACAATAAAGGTTCTGGGGACTTATTGGGTCCATTGTATTTCTCATGCCAGGGATATTTAATCCCATCACAAGTTATTTCTTCACTCATTGTTCAGGGACCTGCCAGCCCCTCTCCAAGCATTGGGCAGAGGGAAATCTGCATTGGAAGCGGCTGACACTCTCCCATTGGTTGAGTTGTGCTGAATTTCTGCCTCTGCAGGGAGTCCCCACTGATGTCATGCTGGCTCAGCCAATCACGGCAAAGCCAGGTCCAGCTTGCCCGGGGGGGGGCTTTGAATCTGAAATGTATAAAAATGCTTGTTTTGCTTTACAATGTATCTCATCTTATTTTTTGTGGATTACTGTATACTGGCATCACTTCAGATGACTTTAAAAAAAACTTGGGTGACTTTTCTCCAACTTGGTGAGCATCTTTTCATTGGATTAGGCCTCCTACCACTCATCAAGTGCACAAACTCTCAAGTCGGCTGGGTTCTGGGATCGATCACTGCTTAACGGTCTTGGCTCCTGGTCCCAGGTTCTGGTCACGGCTCAGATCTCACTATCCATGGCTGTGCCAAATTGCTCCATTTTACATGTGCACACACCAGTCCTATTATAATCACCTGTTGGCTTATATGCATGCCATTAATTTCTTAGGATTTTTTTTAAAGCATGGACTAATTATTCACATAAGATTAATACTTTGGGAAAGTCACACTCTCTCAATCTCAAAGGAATGCAAAAAAAGCCTCCTGAACGAATCTGACCATGAAAATCCTGGGTGTTGTGGGGGTCTCTATGTCGGTTTATCGACTAGAGAATTGAAAACCAGGGTGTGTGAACATAGGTCACGCTTCCACACAGGGTATGACAATTCAGTGCTGTACATGCACTTTAAAACATGTAACCCTAGATATGACAATTTTACAGTAACTGTATTAGAAAAGATACACCCCAGCCTCATTCAGATGTAAGAAGGACCCTTCTTCGCCTGGAAAATAAATGGATAATTTCCCTCAATTCAGAGACCCCTAATGGGTTAAACGACAAATTATCCGTCAGTGAATTGCTCATATAACACACACCTGTGTAACACTATACTTAAGAGCCTTGCTACTCAACCTCGGGGCCTCCAGCCCAGTGTCGGTTGATACTGCCTCCATCTGCGGTGCTCTCGTTGTCCTCTGCTTTGGTATGTACTTCTACCAGCCTCTATGCACATTGTTATTGTATTGAATTGCTGTTATGTTTTCCATTCCCATGCTGTTTCCCTTTCCCAGATAGCTTTTGTCTTAAATATGCTTGAAAGTTCACGAATATATATGCGGTATTGTCACTCTGTACTATTCATAACTCTAGAGCCATGACTTCGTGAAGACGCTCACGTAATTACATCATTCAGGCCCCGCCCCTGGCCTGAGGAAGCCCCTACGGGGTGAAACGAAGGCGCGCAAGACCCTTCGTCGGCCCTTGGACACCCTTTCCCACCCGGACAATATATCCGTGAGACTGTGTTATTTCCTATATTATTTGTGAAGCTACGAGGTGGGAAAAGAGTCGGGACTCGGGCCTTGATTATCCAGCATTGCCTCTCCTCACCGGAGCCTGGGCGTCCCAGCTCGCCGCCCACACGAGCGAGCTCACCGCCATTATTTGCTTTCACTGTTTATTACATTGGTACTTACCTTAACATGTATCTATGAAGTGTATGTAATGCTTATGTTTTGTACTTTAGATGTTATGACACAATATATACCACAATAAGTATTTTTATGGTGTGTTTATCTATGACTGACTGTGTTACTATATAGCTTTGTGCTATCTTCCCCCTTTTGTATTGCTATATATGTGGAACAGTTTTCCTTTGCTTACATATGGTCTTAAGGTCACTATGATATTAAGAAATCAGACCTCCAAATTATGAAATGTACAATTAAATGTATAAAGGTATAAGAACATAAGAACATAAGAAGAGCCATGCTGAATCAGACCTCAGCCCATCTAGTCCAGCATTCTGTATCACACAGTGGCCCACCAGTTGTACACGGGGATCTCGAGCAGAATGGAGGGCAAAACCCTAACCTGCTCCCGACCCCCCACAACCAGTACCCAGGGAAATCCTGCCTACCTCAACCAACTCCGAGGTGGCACTTGAATGTTCTTTTCAGTAACTACCGATACACTTGGTATCCATGAATCTGTCTAATCCTGCCTTGAAGTTGTTCAGGCTGACAGCTGTCACAACCTCTTCTGGAAGTAAATTCCATAACCCAATGACCCTCTGGGTGAAGAAATATTTCCCTTTATTAGTCCTAATTTTCTTACCTTGGAGCTTCAGGGAGTGCCCTCTAGTCCTAGTGTTTTGTGACAAAGAAAATAGTTTTTCTTTATTCACCTTTTCTATCCCATGCATGATTTTATACACTTCGATCAAGTCACCTCTTAGACGCCGTCTTTCAAGGCTGAAAAAGACCAAGGCGTTGCAACCTGGTTTCATAAGGGAGCCGCTCCATCCCTTGGATCATTCTTGTTGCCCTTTTCTGTACCTTTTCCAGTTCCGTTATATCCTTCTTAAGGTGCGGAGACCAGAATTGTACACAGTACTCCAAATGTGGCCTTTCCATAGATTTGTAGAGAGGTAATACATTTGCTGACCTATTTTCGATTCCCTTTCTGATCATGCCTAGCATAGAATTTGCTTTTTTCACTGCTGCTGCGCACTGGGTTGACATCTTCATTGAGCTGTCCACCAAAACCCCAAGATCCCTTTCCTGGTTTGTCTCGGAAAGCTTTGACCCCATCAATTGGTAGGTGTAGTTGGGGTTCTTTGCCCCGATGTGCATGACTTTACACTTGTTTAGGTTAAAATGCATTTGCCACTTTGTTGCCCATTCACTCAATTTCGAGAGATCTTTCTGGAGCTTTTTACAATCCATTTCATTTTTAACTACCCTGAACAATTTAGTGTCATCTGCAAACTTTGCTACCTCAGAATTCACTCCTACATCCAGATCATTAATGAATAAATTAAAAAGTAACGGACCCAAAACTGAACCTTGGGGTACGCCACTTCTCACCTCTTTCCACCCAGAAAAATGTCCTTTATTACCACCCTTTGTTTCCTACAGTTTAGCCAGGTTCCAATCCAGGACAAGACCTGTCCTCTGATTCCATGGCTGAAGAGCTTATTTAGGAGCCTTTGGTGAGGGACTTTGTCAAAAGCCTTTTGAAAGTCAAGGTAAACAATATCGACTGGGTCCCCTTTATCTATGTGTTTATTTACACCCTCAAAGAATTCTAACAAGTTAGTAAGACATGATTTGCCTTTGCAGAAACCATGTTGATTTTCTTTCAGCAATGCCTGTTCTTCTATGTGCCTAGTAATATTTTCTTTAATAATGGTTTCCATCACTTTGCCTGGAACTGAGGTTAGACTGACTGGTCTATAATTTCCTGGATCACCTCTGGATCCTTTCTTGAAGATCGGTGTTACATTTGCCTCCCTCCAGTCCTCGGGTACAGTGCCTGATCTTAGAGAAAGGTTATATATCTTAGCTAGAAGTTCAGCAATTTCACACTTGAGTTCCTTAAGAACTCTGGGGTGGATGCCGTCTGGACCTGGTGATTTGTTGACATTTAGTTTAGTAAGGCATGTGAGAACATCCTCCTTGTTTATCTCTATCTGTTTTAATTCTTTTAATTCCCTCCCTGAAAAACTGACTCAGCTGCAGGCATATGTTGTCTGTCCTCCTGTGTGAAAATGGAGGCAAAGAAGTCATTTAGCCGCTCAGCAATCTCCTTGCCTTCACTGATTATCCCTTTCTGACCATTGTCGCCGAGTGGCCCAACTGCTTTTCTAGTTGGGTTCCTGCTTCTGATGTACTTAAAGAAGTTTTGTTATTTTTTTAATATTCTTTGCTATGTGTGCCTCAAAATCTCTCTTGGCTTTCCTGACTGTTGCTTTGCATTTAGTTTGCCAGAGCTTGTGTTCCTTTTTGTTCTCCTCGGTAGGAAGAGCCTTCCATTTCTTAAATGAGTTTTTCTTCTTTCCAATCACATCTTTTACTTCATTTGTAAGCCATACTGGTGTTCTTTTGGACTTTCCATGCCTCTTTCTTTTTATTGGAATGCATTTTAGTTCGGCCTGTTTTAAGGTATTTTTAAACAGTTTCCAAGCCTTTTGGAGGATTTGATTTTTTTACTGCTCCTTTTAGTTTGTTCTTTACTATTTTTCTCATTTAGGTGAAATTCCCTTTGTGAAAGTTTAATGTCTCCGTGTTAGTTTTCACTGACAGTTTGCTATCCAAACCTAAGTTGAAGGTTATTGTGTTATGGTCACTGGTACCTATGGGCTCAGTTACAAGGACATCTTGAACGAGATCTTGTTCATTAGTTAGCACCAAGTCCAGGATCCCCTTTCCCCTGGTTGGTTCCATGACCATCTGCTCAAGGGAATAATCAGCTAGCATGTCGAGGAACCTTGTCTCTCTTTCATGCGTAGAACAAGAATTTGGCCAATCTATTTGGGGATAGTTGAAGTCCCCCATTATGACTAATGTATTTCTTTTTGAGGCCTGTTTAACTTCATTTTCCAGATAGCAGTCTGCCTCTGGAGTTTGGTTGGGAGGGCGATAGCAGATCCCTAGTGCTAGATTAGTTTTTTGTCCTGGGACTTTTATCCACAATGTTTCTGTAGGTGAGTTCGAAATTTCTTGAAGTTCTAATTCATGAGATTCTAGCTCTTCATTTATGTACAAGGCCACACCGCCACCATTTTTCCCTCTCCTGTCTTTCCTGTACAGTTTATAACCTGGAATCTTTGTGTCCCATTTGTTTTCCTCCGTCCACCAGGTTTCTGTTATGCCAATAATATCAATATTTTTTCTTTTGCCAAATATTCCAACTCCCTATTTTTGTTCGAAGGCTTCTAGCGTTTGCGTACAGACATTTATATTTATTTCTCTGGTGCACTTTCATCTTTGGCTGTTTGTGAGAATTTGTAGAAGGCCTACCATGTCCCACCTCTCGACTACTACTATCTATCTTTTCTGTTGACTCAGCCATTTGTGTGTAGATTTCGTCCTCCATACTTGGCATTTCACCCTCTCAAACCGGAAGCTGCCCAGCTCCTGTCGACTTTCCCCTAGGAATCAGTTTAAAAGCTGCTCTGAAATCTTTTTAATATTAATCGCCAGCAGTCTGGTTCCATTTTCGTTCAAGTGTAACCCGTCCCTTTTGTACAGTTCTGGCTTTCCTGAAAATGTTCCCCAGTTCCTAACAAATCTAAATCCTTCCTCTCGACACCACTGCCTCATCCACGCATTGAAACTCCTGAGCTCTGCCTGTCTGGCTGTCCCTGCGCATGGATCAGGTAGCATTTCCGAGAATGCTACCTTTGAGGTCCTGGACCTTAATCTTCTACCTAGCAACCTAGGTATGAAATGTAAGATGTTGCACTGCCAGACCCAGTGAGCACACACCTGTGAGATGGTAATCACCCCAGAGTATCCATTGTGTACACTATCCCTATTGTGCTAACTAGAGCTGACCCATTTGGTCCATCAAAGACATTTTGCACATTGCTATACTGCATTATTTTTGAATCATGCCCATCTCAGAGGTGAACCATTAAATGGACTGATACTTCAAATGTTCCATTGACAGTTTATTGAATTTCCTGCAACCACAAAGAACAACCAGTGATGATGTCTGGCATAGTCCAGAGCCACTCGGGATGCAAATCCTAGTCGGACAGGTTTTCAACCAATGAGGATCTGGCACAGGTTTCTTGGCTAGCTGTCAATTGAAATGGAAATGCTCTATATTTGCAATGGCAGTATGTCAGTGCTTTCTCTACTGACATTCTCTCTGGTCATTGAGAATAAACCTCTGGTTTTGATTTCAACCCATCTGTGTCTGATTTGGTCTTTTGGGAAGCTAGACACGCCAGGGGGCCCAAACCTGCAGTTTTAGCGGAGCCGAAATCACTCAACAACTATATAATGGCCTTAGCGTCACTGTATGCTGGAAATTACTTGAGGGCAAAGAAGAAGGTGCATGCTATCTTAGCAAGTGTACATTTGCAAAAATAACATGAACGCGAGGCAGCACTAAGGGGCTTCCTAACCTCACTCCTGCTATTCTTGCTTCCCTCTCTAGCCTACTATCCCCTCCCCAATCCTATGTTTTCAAAGCTGGGTGCTTTCTAACTTTGATGATTGACTTAAAGAGAAAATGAAATGAGTGTCGGGAAAGGATCAAGCACTATCCTTTCCTCAGCATTGTCTCACATTTCCCTGTTTGCATTGCAAAGTCAATATAGTTTTGTGAACTCTGTATTTGCTCGGTAGTATGCAATTCCATTCTTTTTTGTGGTTTCAGAAAGCAACGCTTCAGATAAGCACCATTCATTATGATGACCATGTGCAAAAACGCACTGTAGAGTGAACATTGGCAAGGGTAGCTAGCTACAGTAAGAAGCAAGAGGAAATGTCTCATCTCTTCATGACTCACTGCGTCTACTGAATGTGTGAGAGTAGCTGTCTCCTTTGTATTTGATCACCCTACCATCTCCAAATATATGAGCAGCAAACTTCTCAGGTGACTGCGTTCATTCTTCAACTATCCTAAGAACAGTATTTGACATGTAGTTATATGAATTATGACAGCACCCAGAATAAGCCATTGTGTGCCAGCAATGATTCAGAAATGCATGCAAAGAAAGGGCTAGAATGAAACCAAATAGCCTGTTGTTTTGTGCCCAAAGAATGAAGTCCACAAGGAAGTGGAGAGAGTCCCGCTGAATCAAACCAAAGGCTAACACAACCCTGTTTCTTACAGTGGCCAAACACATGCCTCTGAGACTGCTGCAAAAGAGACCATGAATGTAATTCAATAAAGCATGGATGAAGAACCTTTGAATCTCCAGGTGTTTTGGTTCAAAACTCTGACAACCTTTTTATCACTGGCTGTACTGTGTGGGGCTGATATTGGCTCAAACATTTGGGTGGCCAAGGATTCCCCATTTCCCCTGCAAAACATTTGACTAATATGTGTTAACTATGTTTATTGAAGCTTATTTACAAACCGGAACAGTAGGATGGAATAAGATTGCCAGAGAAAAACTTAGGGCAGGCTAATGTACCTTTAATGGTTGTGTAAAAAAGAAATTTCAGCAGGGGCTGCTTGTTACCTGGCTGCATAACAAGCAATTCCTTCTTCCATACAACCATTAAAAGCAAATGAACCCTCCCCCATTTTTAGTCTGGTAACTCAAGGTGTGGATAGGCTCTCAAGCTCAGGAATACGAGTACTGTCATCCCTCCACATTTATGGTTTTGAATTTTGCAGATTTGATTATCCATGGCTTTGAACTACAATGTTCTCTCTAGGCCAGGGCTGTCCAACTGGCGGCCCCGGGGCCGGATCCGGCCCCGTAGCCTGTTGGACACGGCCCCACCTATGCCCTCAGCCGCCATTTTTACTCCTCCTTCGCCCCTCCTCCTTCCCCTCCAGCGCCGGCTCGGGATCGGGGCAGGCGCGCGAGGGAAAGAGGGAGAAAGGAGAAGCCAGTCAGCTGACTGGCTTCTCCTCTCTCTCTCTTTCCCTCGCGGGATCCCAGGCGTCGCGCTGAAAGAGAGAGGAGAAGCCAGTCAGCTGACTGCCCTCTCCTTTCTCTCTCTTTCCTGTGCGCGCGGGGACCCTGGGCTCTGGCGTGCGCGCGGGGAAAGAGAGAGAATGGAGAAGGCAGCCAGCTGACTGCCTTCTTCTTTCTCTCTCTTTCGAAAGAGAGAGAATGGAGAAGGCAGCCAGCTGACTGCCCTCTCCTTTCTCTCTCTTTCCCTCTTGCGCCAGGGACCCTGGGCTCTGGCGCGCACGCAGAGAAAGAGAGAGAATGGAGAAGGCAGCCAGCTGACTGCCCTCTCCTTTCTCTCTCTTTCCCCGTCTTGTATGGGACCCTGGGCTCTGGCGCGCGGGGGAAAGAGAGAATGGAGAAGGCAGCCAGCTGACTGCCCTCTCCTTTCTCTTTCCCGTCTTCCGCGGGACCCTGCCAGGGCGCCCGGCGCAAGGGGAAAGAGGGAGAAAGGAGAGGGCAGTCAGCTGATTGCCTTCTTCTTTCTCTCCCTCCTCCTCCTCCTTTTTCCCCGGCGCCAGCAAAGACGGGACACCGGGCTGCGCCGGAAGGGCGGAGGGTGCGAGGAGGTGGGCCTCCTCCTTCCCGGCGCCGCTGGTGTCCCATGCGCCGTGGCGCCGGAGAAAGAGGAGGAGGGGAGAATGACAGCGAGGAGGGGATGGGGGGGGCGGGGGGGCGGGGCTGGGGGAGGGGCCTGGGGAGGGGCCGAACGGCCCCCCCAGGTCATCAGTGACCTGGGGTCCGGCCCTTGGCTGGTTAGAAGTTGGACAGCACTGCTCTAGGCCATCCAGTGTGATTATATATATTATATACTAGCTGTTCCCTGCCACATGTTGCTGTGGCCCAGTCTGTGAATGTTTTTTGTGTGCACATATATGTGTACATGTGTGTGTGTATTTGTATATGTGTGTGTGTGTGTGTGTGTGTGTGTATATATATATATATATATATGAGTATATATGGCAGCACCCAGAATAAGCCATTGTGTGCCAGGCCAGGTGGAACTTGAAGATAGCATAGGCCAAGGGGAAGGTGCAGTAGAGGTCCTCCGTCTGAGGGAACGTGGCCTCCTCATTCCTTTTTGCCTCCTCTCCAGATTCTGTGGTGAGGGAGGATGTGCAGTCATTGTGGCAGTTGTGTGTATGTGTATGTGTTTGGCCATGTACTTTTCCCTCGTGCTGGAGTGGGCAGGGCCTGGACAGTCTTTTTGCACATGCGCTGTAACATATTTTGTAATTTGGGGGTTAAGTCCATTTCCAGGGGTTTTTTTTGCTGTTTTTAGGGATGATGATCACTCATTGGGTTGTTAGGTATATTGCATCCAAAATTTTTGTCAATTGCTCCAGGGTTATTTTCATCCCACAAACAAACAGAACATTTTTATTTATATAGATAGCTTTCTCCAGTCATGCTGGCAGATCTAGAGATTTCTCGAGAGAGAACACTATAGGAATCTCATGGTTCTCCAATGTGATTCTGTGGTAAGTTTCCAGTAGAAATTGATCACAGAATTGTGCTGGAGGACTTATAAAAATATAAGGAATGTGTTCTCTTAAGTTTAAAAACTTTTTTGTATTTGTGGGTTATTACTTTCACAGCGTCCTGTACCTAACCTTAGTGAACATAGAGTACTGACTTTACCATTCTTTGGCACTGTGATGGTGGCACTGCTGGTCTGATCTATGCAGTAGAACTGTACAAGTAAGAGTCAGTGTGGAAGCAAATCATATTACAGCTTTTTCAGACTCCTTTTCCCCACTAATTCTTCGTTGAAAGTGTCTGCAAATGTTTTCTTGTCCTCTAGTGAAAAGGGGATGTTATCTTATCATCTGCTGTAAGGTCACTTTGTTCTTCCTTGTTCTCTTCCACGTACAAATGTAACGATGAGGGTGGCCCCTGCTTTCCTGTTGACTTGGGCAGGAAGCCAGTCACTACTTCCCATCTTACAGCAGGACCCCAGTGAATGGGGATCGCAAATGTGGAGAAGGGGGCAGCATTACTGCCAGATAAAAATTACACCTCAGAGGGGATACCAGATCTCAGGGTATAAGTTCACCATCAGGTTATGTTTATAAATTGCATTTTCACCAGAAATCTCCATGTGGGAGATGAAGGTGCAAAATCTACAGTTGTGGTGTGCTCTGGTCCTAGCTGTGTGCAAACCTTCAGTTAACCTTGCATAGCAGCAATATGCCACGATTTGCAAGACTTAATCGATCAGTTGCTGCAACATGCAAAGACTTTCCAAGGTTTCTATATATTTAATGGGTAAGCTATCCTCTTCCATGCCAGTGGTTCTTGTGCTCACCCTCCACTCTGCTTTGCCTTTACCTTCTGGCTAAAAGCAAGTAGGTTACATTAATTAATTAATTAATTATATTTAGAGTATTTGTATCCTGTCCTTCTCAACCCCCAAAGGGGGACCCAGGACAGCTTACAATTGGCGGTCATTAATGGTCCTTATTCCATCTCTTTAAGTAGATATGAAAGAGTAATCCCCTCATTTACCCTTAAAATATTTGTCTTAATTTACAAACAGGACATACTTTATATGTGAGTGAGAGAGAATAACAAGCTGTGAATACTTGCAATTGGTTCTTAATACCTACAAAATTAATGATCGCATCAGTGCTGTCTCTAAAGGCCCATCCAGATAGGCCCAAAAACTGGGACCTGTCTCGGTTTTTACCAGAGGCCTCCAAACAATGCCACCGGTAAGAATGAATGAATTCAGAACAAACCAAGATTTCCCTGGCTTGTTCTGAATTAATTTGATACCCCATTAGATCCAGACCATCCTGAAAGTCCCAAGTCTAATGGGGTAATGGGCCTGTGGAGACTTGCTTCCAGGTAGTCTCGGAACTACCCATGGGTGAGTCTCCATTGGCATTCCAAACCTTTTGGACTTTTGGAGCTCAAAAGTGTGGGCTAGTGCCCACCCTCTCTGCCCACCGAAGCTGCTAATTTATTTATTATTTATTTCAGGATTTTACCCCGCTCTTCTCAACCCCCAAGGGGGGACTCAGAGCGGCTTACAGCACGGCACAATTCGATGCCACATCAAACAGCGTAAAACCCCAAAACCCCACAACACATTAAAATACATTAAAACATTAAAATACAATTCCTCAGCAACATCTACAGTCATTCCAATTTAAAACAATATTCGACCATAAAAACATTGCCCCTCTTCCTCCATTCCAATTAAAATCCCATCTAACATGCTGCTTAGAGCTGATGTGGGAACGCCTGGTCCCAGAGCCAGGATTTTACCTTTTTCCTGAATGCCAGGAGGGATGAGGTGGACCGTACCTCCATAGGGAGCGCATTCCACAGGCGGGGGGCCACCACGAGAAGGCCCTGTCCTCGTCCCCACCAACCGCATTTGAGAAGTCGGCGGGAGCGAGAGCAGGGCCTCCCCAGATGATCTTAGGTTAAGGGATGGGACGTAGCGGCCGATGCGTTCGGACAAGTAAGCTGGGCCAGAACCGTATAGAGCTTTAAAGGTCAAAACCAGCACTTTGAATTGAGCCCGGAATTGGACAGGCAGCCAGTGGAGCTGACACAAATTCCCCCCTAAAAGTTAAGTAAAAGGTACCTGGCTGCAATAACTTTCCTCCTTGCATACTCCTGGTGTGAGGAAATGAGATGCAAGGAAATGAGATGCAAGGAAATGGAGGAGGGGGGCAAGGAGGAATTTTCCTCCTCGCCTTCCCATCTTCTCAGGCATAATTTTGTCATGCCAGGAGGATGCAAGGAGGGAAGTTATGGCAGCCAGGTACTTTTTACTGAACTTTTAGAAGGAAATTGGGGGCCTTTGGGGTGGCTGCATGCCATCCTGATTTTAATTAAGATATCATGTAGCCACCGCCAACACCACAGGAAAGCCTGGATTGGGGGGGGGGGGGGGGATTGGAGATTCAAACACGCACCAAAAAGGGTTATTTAAACTTGCTTCGGCACAGATTTTAGTCCTGCTTGGAAGAGCCCTCAGTTCCAAATTTTGGCCCAGTATAAGGGCACACTAGTAAGGCTGGCCATTTCCCTGATCAGTCTGCAAACTTGTAAGTGGGTTTAATTCAGTAACGAAAGGAGGAGAGTCTAGCCAACAGAACTAGGGGAAGCTCTCGCTGTCCTACCTATCTTGACTAGGAGAGAAGGTACTGAGCCATGTGTAAGGAGATCTAAGAAGGGCATGCGGTTGCCTGTAGAAAAGAAACTGATCAACATGTATATTAATCTTGCATTGAGAAGTAAATACATAAATAAATACACGGACTCTTTGCTATATTAGTTCCTCTGATGTGTAAAACATAATGTCTTGTGCCTTGCAAATCATAAGTTCTAAATGTGGGCTTGATTTCAAGGGTCTTGTTTCCTGTGCTGGCGATGGTTTAATTCACTGGCAGCGCAAAGTCCTCCTTCACCTTGCCAAAAACTGATTAAGTAGCCGAATGCAGGTTCAGCAGTTTCTTGTATATTTAACAGAAATGATAGAGGTGTTCATGCAGTTGGCTTGATTATTCCTTTAAACACTGTATTTTATCCATCAATTTCAAATCCCTTTGCAAAAACAAAACAAAACAAAATGCTCATAGCTTAGTTGCAAACTATTCCAGATGAATCACCAGCTTTATCTCTTCCGGGATACCTCTTCCACTATATTTATGTAAAATAAACACATTGCTTATGACACTTTGGATCCCAAAAACTGTTTTCCCTATGCCTTTCAACAGTCTTTTGAAAGCAGTCTCCCAGGTGTTCTGGGTGGCCACTCCCCAGCTTTGGCATTTCCTTCCAACCTCCAGAAAACCTAGAGTCTAAAAAGAAACGTTAGATTACAAGTGCAAGGACATGAAGGACATATGTAGTTTAGCCATATATTTGCTTACTCAGAAGGAAGTCCTGCTGTATTCAGTGGAGCTCATTCTGCGTATGTACAGTATTACAGCCCAATTCTCTTTATGCTTACCTGGAGCCCAGTGTATGTGTTCCCTTTCCCTGCTCCATGCAATGAAGGTCATGTGAGTAGGGGCCCTTCCACACAGTCCTATATCTTTTAGGATATCAAGGCAGAAAATCCCACGTTATCTGAGTGTGTGGGATTTCAGTTCAAAGCAGATATTGTGGGATTTTTGGCCTTGATATTCTGGGATATAGGGCTGTGTGGAAGGGTCCTGGGACTATGTTTGCTGCCCTTATTTCTAAGAAGGCCTTAGACTGGGGGTCCTTCCACACCGCCCTATATCCCAGAATGTCAAGGCAGAAAATCCCACATTATTTGAGTATAGACTCAGATAACCCAGCTCAAAGCAGATATTGTGTGATTTTCTAGATTTTCTTCATAATAGTGTTTCCATTACATAGAAAGGCAATCCCATCATGGTTCAGTACAACTATGATACAGACATGGCATGGTGCAGTAAACCCCAACCAATGGACCTTTTCCCCTGCCTTATTTATTTATTTCATATATTTCTATCCCGCCCTTCTCCCCATAAGGGGGACTCAGAGCGGCCTTACATAAGCATCAAAGGATGCTAACAACATAAATGCCATAAAAATACAATTCACAATAAAATCATTTAAAAACATTGTACAACATCATCAGTAAATTTGACAATAAATTAACTTGCCAGTAAAACCAAAAACCAAGCCGGGAGAATCCATGTCACAAACCTGAAATTCCTTTTCCTATTGCTGCTGGTCTCTAATCAAATGCCTGGCCCCAGACCCAGGTCTTCAGTTGTCTTCTAAAGGATGGGAGGGAGGTGGCCAACTGGATGTCCTTAGGGAGAGAGTTCCACAAAGGTAGGGCCACTACCAAGAAGGCCCGGTCTCTCATTCCCACTAACCACGTTTGCGAGAGTGGCGGGTTCGAGAGCAGGACCTCTTCAGACGATCTTAAACTTCGTGATGGTTCATAGCAGGAGATACGTTTGGACAGGTAATCTGGGCCAGAACCGTTCAGGAGTTAAACATTTAAAACCAGCACTTTGAATTGTGCCCGGAAGTTTATTGGCAGCCAGGGGAGTTGGCGCAACAGAGAAGTGGTATGGAAGTTCAATAATCTATTAAAGTTTATATTACCGTGATAAAGTTCATAATCTATTAAAGTTTATATTACCAACGTTGTTTTCTTAGTCTCTGAGGCCCATACAGATCTATAAAATTCACATTGACCTGGATTATATGGCAGTGTGGACTCTGATAGCCCAGTTCAAAACAGATATTGTGGATTATCTGCCTTGATATTCTGGGTTATATGGCTGTGTGGAAGGACTCTGAGGGCCTTTCCAGCCAAGCCCTATATCCCAGGATCTGATCCCAGGTTTTCTGTTTATCTTAGATTATCTGGCAGTGCAGATTATACAATCCAGTTTAAAGCAGAAAACCCGGGATCAGATCCTGGGATATAGGGCCGGTCTGGAAAGTCCCAGAGGGCCTTCCACACAGCCCTATATTCCAGAATATCAAGCTAGAAAATCCCACAATATCTGCTTTGAACTGGGTTATCTGAATTCACACCCAGATAATTGTGGGATTTTCTGCCTTGAAATTCTGGGATATAGGGCTGTGTGGAAGGGCCCTGAGGTGCTTAAGATCCATTTGCATACTACCCTGAAGAAGTCATGTCAAGGAAGGCTGACTATAGAATTGCCATAAATTGAAAATTACTTGAAATGAAATAACAATAAGAAGTGGAAGATGATAAACCTCTCTCTCCACACCACTTGTTGGGGAATGGGAGAGTTATTGGACTCAAGTCTTGCTTTTGGTTTTGCAGACAGCTTCCCAATAACAGCTATGGAAACAATGCTAGGCTACAGAATCATGATGGCATCAGCACAGCTATTATCATATTCTTCAGTATTAAATGGTAGTGAGGAGTATGCTGAATTTGTAAGCATATAAAAGGACTAAGCAAACATGTCTTTCTTTCTTTCTCTCTTTCTCTTTCTCCTGTTGTACCACAACCTATTTTCCTTTTACTGAGCCTCCGGTGTGCTTTCCATTCTCTGAAATTCTGCCAAGATTCTGTCTAGAGGCTATCTGAGGGAACCTGACACAGGCCAAGCTGCCATGAAGTTAATGCGAAGCCTCTTCCTTCTCCCCCTTCCCCACAAAAAACCTTTAGCCTCATGGAAACTGCCTACCTCTCTTAAAGCTAGAAGATTAAGAAGAAGGCTCCCTGTCAGGGTTACCCAAGGAGCCATTTTATTCTTGTCAACAGCTGCTGCTGAACTCCCTGTTCAATGCATTGTCTATCTTCATCTTTACTTGCTCTCCTGGCACCCCCCCCCCCCCCCAAGTGTTCAATAATGTAGAATTAGAGAGCTTTGTGCATATCGGGGGGGAGAGGGGGGGGGAATTTTTTTAAAAAATGTACGGTAATGTTTTAATTAGGCTATTTTTTTCAAATGCTTTCAAACATGTTTAATGATTATCTTTCAAACTGGTTTGAGTGTCAATAATTTAGTAGCATTTTAATGCTGATCTTTTGTTTTTCTTCGATCTGTTGTATGGTTTAACTTGTAATCTATTCTGAGTTCTGCTTTAGAGAGAATGGTGAGATATTAATAAAAGCTGCAGAGGAAGACAAACCACTTTTGAGTATTTCTAGCCTAAGGAAACCCCATGCGGTCTCCATAAGTTGACAGACAAGTGGAAGGTACATACGTATGTATGTACAATAATAGCAATGTTGTTGTTGTTGATAATGATGACAATGACTGGCTCTTTATTCACAATGAAATCAAAGCATGGCCAACACAGAGAAGCAGTAAGAAGCCAGACCATAAACTGGAAGGCCATTAAACCCACAGGCAGCCTGGGTTTTGCTTGGCAAAATGTTGAATCTGTAGGCACGATTTCAGCTGCTTTCCTTATCTTGGCACTTTCCAAATGTGCTATACCACAAATCCCAATGCACACACCACAAGTCCAATCTCAAGGTTGATATGATGGACATTTTGCCAGAAAGTCTTTGGAAAAGTATAAAGTTTAGGCAGAGCTAGGGTAATGATAAGGGTAAAAGAAAATAGGTGAGAGATGGGTAACTGTGGCAGTGGGAAAGCCACTTTTCTGCCTTTGGAACCTTCTTGGGGCTACCAAAAATGTAAGGAAAACAAATGTACAAATTAGCAATCATCAATTTCTGGTTTTAGAAAATGGGATAGTTGGATATTAAATTGAAGGAGGGGGGTTGCGATCTATCTAAAAAGTGAATTGCCACTCTTTCAGGACTGACAACTCACTCTTTTTTGAGTGGCCAGAAAAAGGACAGTCCTGGATAAAGCAGCAGTTCCCAATCTTTTTCAGTCATGGAACCTTTCAGAATACCTTTTTCCCTGCTGAACCCTAACTCTGTCCTTAAGCACTGTGAACTCACCAAGTTCTTCTTTCTTTCATCTAATCCTATTGCCTGGGTATTTTGTATAATTTAGGATGTTGGGAAATAAAAAAGATTCAAATTTATAGAGTTACATTGGATTTCAATAAGATCTTCATAGTATGCCATGGACTTCTAAAAAAGTTTTGAAACCCCTATGATGTTTATGCGGAACCCTGTGGTTCTGGGCACAGTTTGGGAACAAAGATTCAAAACAGCCTTGGAGAGCTGTATATGTGTATCAGTTGGACTTTAAGACAGTCTTTAAACCATGTTCTGTGTTAGGTCTCTGATATTGGGCAGATGAGTTTTGGAGGACTTGTTATTTATTTATTTATTTATTTCAGACATTTATATCCCATCCTTCTCACCCCCGGGGGTGGGGGGACTCAGGGTGTGTAGCAACTCAGTTCTCATTCGTGCCGGGGGGGCAGGGGGCTGCCCCGGGGGTCCCACTTGCTTTAGAATCAATGGAGATAGATTCTGATGATGGGGCCGATGAGGCAGCTGGGTCTTCATCTCCTATAGACAGTTTGGAATGGGATGATGGCTGGCCGGATGGATATGAGGGCTGGGAAGGTCAGGCCGACACTGATTCTCCTGATTCAGATAATCAGTATGAGAAACCAGGTGGTTTTGGTTCGCAAGAAAGGGTCAGGGAGACAGCGGGGGATGAGCCCATGGAAGCTGAAAGGGAGTCCGGCTCTCATGAAGATAGCGACCCAGGTGCTGGGAGGCAAGGAAGGAGCTTTGATAGGAGACGGAGCATCGAGTCCAGTAGAAGGGAATGGCACCGAAGCCTAGAGCGCCAAAGGAGCGTTGGGTCTCGTAGCACAGATAGGCGCAGAAGCCTAGAGCGCCGTAGACCTCACCAAGGGGATTAAGTATAGGATCCGTGGGAACGGATCCTCAGTTGCTCGGCCACTTCTGATCTGAAGGGAGTGAAGCGAGTGAAGATCCACGGAGCCAGGACTGGGGCTCGTGTTTTACCAAGAAGTTTCTTGGGCCTTGATTCCTTGAACTTTGCCTTGTTTGAATTGCCACGGACCAAGTCTGTTTTGATCCGCATTGCTTTTGCGGAACTTTGCCAAGCTTTTGCCTTTTGATTGACTTCAGAACTCTTATCCAATTGACTGATCTTTTGATACTTTTATGGACAATTTACCTTTTCACCTTTTTTATTATTCAATAAATAGTTAGCTGATTAACGTCTCTGTGTGTGTGATTAAGGGGCTGGACCGAGACCCTGCATTGTGACAGGGTGGCTTACAACCGGCAACCATTAGGTGTCAAACAAACAATAGCAATAAAATAACAAGTAAAACATTAGTTAAAAACAACAAATTATAAATATCCATTTAAACGTTTTGAAAATCCAAATCCAAATCCGGAGTCATAATTCAAGGTCTGTCCATTGTCAGTCATATAAATCGTTAGCATTATTATCGCTGTGTCTGCTGCTCGAATGCTTGGTCCCACAACCATGATTTAAGCTTTTTCCGGACCTAAAGGATGCGAGATAGGGGGGCCAACCTGGTTTCATTAGGGAGTGTGTTCCACAGATTGGGGGGCCACCACCGAGAAGGCCCCGTCTCTCATCCTCGTCAATCACACTTGTTAGAGTCATGGCCAAACATTGACATCTGTCCAACAATATAGAAAGTGTGAATTTGTTTATTTGTTTGTGTTTTGCATTAACATGTTGGTTTGAAGCTGGGAAAAGATTTGAAGCCTGAGAATAGAAGGGGGAGTTAATTTTTCTCTATTACTACCTGGTTGCACCATTCCCAAAGATATGCACACCTTATTACAACCCAACCCAAGAGCTCCCCATTTAGCTGGCCATGGGTAATTGGATTGCTTGCCAGGGATCATCTGGGTAGGATTAGTTGGTTAGGGCTCAGTTCTATCACTGGGGGATGTTAGGCCCTTTCATCAAAAGGTTTGGAATGCTCCTCTGCTGTATACCATGCTCAATCATTTATACTTATATTTATTTTTATTTATTTATTTATTTTATTATTGGGACTTCTCAACCGCCGACTCCCAGGGGCTCGCGGCGGCTCACAAGAACCAATGGCACAGCGCCATGAGTTAAAAGCATAAAACAATTAAAACAAATTAAAACAAGCAGTACAATTAAAACAAGCAGCAGCAATACATTCAGCCAGTGAGTATCTAACATGGCCTACTCTCCAAGGCCTGCCTAAACAGATAAGTTTTTGCAGGCCCGTCTAAACGGGAGTAGGTCACTCAAGGCTCTGACTTCGGCCGGGAGGGCGTTCCATAGCGTAGGAGCTATCACTGAAAACGCCTCCGGCGGGTAGATGTTAAATGGGCTGACCTCGCGGATGGAACTACTAAGAGGTTGGCCTCTTCGGACCGCAGTGATCTCGCTGGGCAATATGGGGTAAGACGGTCCCTCAGGTACGCTGGCCCCAGGCCGTGAATGGCCTTGAAGGTAAGAACCAGCACTTTGAAGGCGACCCGGTGCTCAATAGGCAGCCAGTGCAGATCCTGCAAGATTGGTGTTATTCGGCAACCTGCTGGAGCCCCAGACAGGAGCCGGGCGGCAGTGTTCTGCACCAGCTTGAGCTTCGGATCGACGACATAGGCAGGCCAACGAGAGCGCATTACAGTAATCTAGCCTCGAGATGACCGTGGCTTGGATCACCGTGGCTAGGTCGCTCCGGGAGAGGTAGGGGGCGAGCCTCCTTGCCTGGCGGAGGTGGAAGACAGCAGCCTTGCTCGCCCGGGAGACCTGGGCCTCCAGGGGTGGCTGGGAGTCCAGGTGGACACCATGCTCTTCCCTGACGGCGCTGGATGCAGCGCCGCACCGTCCAGGGTCGGAAGCCGGCCCCCCACCCCACCCGGGCGGCCCAGCCACAAGATCTCCGTCTTCGCCGGATTCACCCTCAACCTACTGGCTCGCAGCCATCCAGTAACGGCTTCGAGGCAATGTTGGAAATTATCGGGGACGGACTCCGGCCTGCCCTCCATCCTCAGAATGAGCTGGGTGTCATCAGCGTACTGGTGGCAGACCAGCCCATAACTCCGCACCAGCTGTGCAAGCGGCTGCATGTAGATGTTAAATAATAGAGGGGCAAGAATGGCCCCCTGAGGGACACCACACACTAATGGGGAGCCCACGGAGACCACCCCTCCCCTCCTCACACGCTGGGACCGCTGGTGGAGGAAGGAGGTCAGCCATTTAAGGGCCGTCCCCTCACTCCAGCCATGGCCAGGCGGTGGATCAAAAGATTGTGGTCGACCGTGTCAAACGCTGCCGTGAGGTCCAATAACACGAGCAGCGCAGACCCGCCTGGTCGAGCTGGCAGCGGAGTTGATCTGTGATGGAGACCAGGACCGTCTCCGTCCCATGCCCTGAACGGAAGCCGGACTGGAAGGGGGTCTAGCCATGCCGTGTCATCTAAGAAGGACTGCAGCTGCTCCATTACTGCCCTCTCAACCACCTTGCCCAGGTACGGAAGGTTCGATACCGGGCGGTAGTTGGAGGGAACCGCAGGTCCAATGATGGTTTCTTCAGCAATGGAGCTACCACCGCCTCTTTTAAGCACTCTGGAAAGACTCCTTGCTCAAGGGAGCTGTTAATGACATTCAACAGAGGCTCACGTAACCCCTCCAGGCAAGATCTAACAAGCCAGGAGGGCACGGGTCGAGGGAGCAGGTGGTAGGCGGGCTGCAGTCACAATCTTATCAACGGCATCTGCGTCCAGTGGCCGAAACCGGTCGAGGGTGGCCCGGCGGAGGGCCACGGAGTCTCTAGCTCTCTTACTGTATCAACTGTGGCCGGAAGGTCCCGGCGGAGGCTCAGTATCTTGTCTGTGAAAAAGCTCTGAAAAGCACTGGCGGTAAGGGCCTGATCACTATTTTTGGGAACGGTAGGGACCGTCGTCAGCGATCGAATTACCTTAAACTATTGCGCCGGGCGTGAGCTTGCAGACGCTATCAAGGCAGAGAAGTATTCATTTTTGGCTGCCTTGACCGCATGCTCATAAGCCTCTTTAATTAGCTTATAAGCTAATTAATATTACTTATATAAGACTTAGGTATCTTATATAAGTAATATGTGTCTGTGTTTGGTACCAAACAAAGTTTGGGGGAAACCTGGGCCTACACATAGCTCCCGAAAAGAACTCCTCAGCACAGACTGACAAGCAAAGCTGCAAGTTGAATTCTGGTTCAGGCTGCCTGTCTATCTTCTCCCTGCTCAAACTCTCCCCCTTCCTTCCGCTACTGCTGCCACTGCTGCCATCTGGAAAAAATCAACACCTTGTCTTAGACACTTGTCTAGTTTGTTAATTTTATTCACTCCAAACATTGAAAGGTGGAAGATGCCATAGCAGCAATAGAGAAAGAGTGGGATCAAGTAGGGCATGACTTAAAATACAGAGCTTTTTTAAAAAAAACCCTTGTTTTGGACCGTGACTCTCACACACATCCCCACCCCCAGCAATTTTTCTAAACTCTGCTTTTCACATCATCCCTCTATTGACCTCTGATGGTGCATTCATACACAATGAGCTGCTCTTGTATTAGATTGCTCTTCTTTCTGCCAAAGAATATGTGAATGCCCCATATAACACATAAGAAGCACCTCCTTCTTAGCCTCGTGCATTGGCAAATATCCACCCAAGTCTGCTGTATCTCATGACTCGCGTTGCCAGAACTCAGTGACAGAGGGAGGAGTTTTAAGGTGTGAGAGTTGCTTTGAAAGTATGTGTAAGGTGTATGTATTTACTCTGCTTATTAAACTTGGTGTTGTGTACTCTTTTTAATTTTTTCAGTGTAAATGCATCATGCATCACAATAAAATACAATAAAAGCACCATAAGAGCAGAGTCAATAGCAATAAATATCTCAACAAGGCCAAACACAGCATTAATATATGAGTATGCAGAACACATCATGTGATGTACGGGGCTTGACGAATGCAAGGCTGGGGTAAAAATTGCTGGAAGAAACATTAACAAGCTTAGATATGCAGATGATACCAGTTTAAATAGTCGAAAGTGAGGAGAAGCCGAGGAGCCTTCTAATCAAGGTGAAAGAAGGAAGTGCAAAAGCTGGGTTGCAGTTTAAACATTTAAAAAACCAAGATTATGGCAACCGGACTGATTGATAACTGGCAAATAGGGGGAGAAAACGTGAAGGCAGTGACAGACTTTGTATTTCTAGATGCAAAGATTACTGCAGACGCAGATTGCAGCCAGGAAATCAGAAGACGCTTACTTCTTGGGAGGAGAGCAATGTCCAATCTCAATAAAATAGTGAAGAGTAGAGACATCACACTGGCAACAAAGATCCGCATAGTCAAAAAATGGTATTCCCCATAGTAACCTACGAATGTGAGAGCTGGACCTTAGGGAAGGCTGAGCGAAGGAAGACAGATGCTTTTGAACTGTGATGTTGGAGGAAAGTTCTGAGAGTGCCTTGGACCGTGAGAAGATCCAACCCGTCCATACTTCAGGAAATATAGCCCGACTGCTCATTAGAGGGAAGGATAGTAGAGGCAAAGATGAAGTACTTTGGCCACATCATGAGAAGACAGGAAAGCTTAGAGAAGACAATGATGCTGGGGAAAATGGAAGGGAAAAGGAAAGGGGAGGGCAAGATGGATGGATGGTTGACTGGCTTGACTCTGAAATGGAAGGGGAAAACTGCTCTACATAAAGTAATATGCTATTATCACTGACAGAAAGTTCATTTCCCAAAAATTCTAATCCATGATTAACTCTGTCATTTTGACTCAACACCTACTTTGATATTTAACTCACCATGAGATGGACTGAGCAATCATGTAGTCTTCTCCTCAGGTAATATTTGATCCTGTTTTGTGTATTTTCTCCTATTAGGGCGGTGGTTCCCAAATTTGAAGCATTTCACTTCAAGACTCTGCCAGGTGCTCTTAAGTTTTCTTAAATTATAATTTCCTCTGGCACTTGCTTCTTGCTTACAGTTACATTAACTTGGGGGAGGGAGGGAGATTTCCAAACTGAAATTTCCACTCTATAATCTTTGTTTTTAATAATGTTTGATTCTCATGTTTCTGTTAGCTGCACATGTACCTGATTTGGTTTGAAAATGTTAACGCACTCCAAAGCCTGTTCCATATAGATCTGTCCTGGCACTTCTGACACTTTTTCCTGCTGTGCAGAAGGCTTACATTTCCCTATGTTGGTCCATATTGATTATTTTGGAACTGCATGTTATAGGCTGCAGAGGGTATTGAGCAATATGGTATACTCTGGTTTGCACTGAACAGAGATAGAACCTGGATAATGCAAGATGGGGGGGGGGGTTCCTCCTTCAGCTTTTGCACATCCATTAACTCTTCATGACCTCATGGACCATCCCACGTCAGAGCTCCCTGTTGGCTGTTGCCACCCTCAGTTCCTTCAAAGTCAAGCCAGTCATTTCAAGGATACCATCCATCCATCATGCCCTTGGTCGGCCCCTCTTCCTTTTTCCTTTCCTTTTCCGCAGCATCAATATGTTATCCAAGCTTTCCTGTCTTCTCATGACATCACCAATGTACTTCATAATTAGGAAAAAGTTCTTGATTATAAGAATTATTCAGGAGTGTAATAGATTGCCTTGAAGGGTCACAGATTCCCCTTCTTAAAAGTCTTTAAAGAGAGGTTGGATGTGCATTTTCTTTCCACAAGTGCTTTAGTTGTGTGAATACAATTCTCATGAGTGCTTTAGTTGTGTGGGGTAGGGGTTGGACTAGATAGTCCTTACTTCCATCCACCCCAAGAGCCTATGATGCTATGATACAGCACTGTGACATGGTTGAAGCTGAGCCTTTATTAAATACATTTTAAAATACATTTGAGGCCCAAGCTCTTTCCATTCACAATAGTACAAAGACTGGCACTTTGCCAGTCCCAGTGGGCATTTCCTCCCATTGCAAACTGCAGGTATGTAGAGGGTGGTTCAGTTCAGCCTAGGTCCAGGCTATGTTCTAGGAGCCCCTGCCCCCACATCCAGCTCAGCCCCTTTATTCTATTGCAGATTTGCTTCCTGCCCCCCTCCCTCATAGCCCTTCCAAGACAAGCCATGATAATTGTTTCATAATCCAATGAAGCATAAGACTCACTGGCACATAATGACAGCATGTACAATGTTTTTGTTGTGTGTGGAATCATGGAAGTTGTAGTTTTACAACTTTTCTGCCAAAGGGTCTGGTCAGTCAGTAGCCTTTATTTCGGTCAACAAACCATTAGCTAAAAAGAGTTTTTCTGCCAAAGTGTATGGGTACTTCGCCAAACTTCAAATCCCAGGATTTTGTAGCTTTTTATCCATGGCAGCTCAAGTGGTGTCAAGCTGCCTTTATTCTTTTTTTAAAAAAAAAAGTTTTTATTGGGTTAGACAAATTAAAACATTACAACAATAAAGACACAAAGCGAGTTACATGGTACAGAGTTTATGGGTAAAGGAAACCCAAAAGAAGAAGAAGAAAAAAGAAAAGAAAGAGAAGAAAGTAGAGTGAAAGAGAAATAAACGAAGGAGCCTAAGTCTCCCTCCGTCAGTCAGTAGATTAAGTAATAAAGTTAGGGAGTAGAAGAAATGAAAGGAAAAGGAAAGAGTTAAGATGGGGTCAGACCCACTTAACCGAAATAGTACTTGTTACCCTCCTTCCTTGAGGGTAGAGTCTTAAGGCAGACTAAATTATCTAGAGCTGCATTTATTCTACAGTGTAAACACATTCACTGTTTCTGCAGAAAAAGAAGCTGAACATTTGGTGCTGTTTCAAGAAAGGTAACATCTAAAAGTTTTAAACAGATGATTGCTCCCATCACCAGAATTACAATTACTTGGATAATGTATGTGTTTTTTTTTTGCTTGATATTCCACACATTATTTCAAAGGGTGCTCAGAAACAGAGAGAAATAGTATCACGGTGGTGAAAAAACATGCATTTGGTGGGAACCCCAAACAAACAGGATTGCCTGCCACTTGACACCTATTCCAGGACACTGATATGTAGATATAGATTATGAATTTCCTCCCATCATAAAAAAACAATACCTTTGAAATGTAAAAAGTCTTTGGCATTATCAAGGATGGATATTCCCTTCGAATAATAGAATCATAGAATCATACAGTTGGAAGAGACCTTGTGGGCCATCCAGTCCAACCCCCTGCCAAGAAGCAGGAAAATCACGTTTAAAGCCCCTCCCCCCAACAGCCTCTGCTTAAAAGCCTCCATAGAAGGAGCCTCCACCACAGTTCGGGGTAGAGAGTTCCACTGCTGAACAGCTCTTACAGTCAGAGAGTTCTTCCTAATGTTCAGGGTGGAATCTCCTTTCCTGTAGTTTGAAGCCATTGCTCCGTGTCCTAGTCTCCAGGGCAGCAGAAAACAAGCTTGCTCCCTCCTACTTATGACTTCCACTCACATATTTATACATGGCCCTCATCATGTCTCCTCTCAACCTTCTCTTCTTCAGGCTAAACATGCCCAGCTCTTTAAGCTGCTCCTCATAGGGCTTGTTCTCCAGACCCTTGATCATTTTAGTCGCCCTCCTCTGGACACATTCCAGTTTGTCAATATCTCTCTTCAATTGTGGTGCCTAGAATTGGACACAGTATTCCAGGTGTGGTCTAACCAGGACAGAATAGTGGGGTAGCATGACTTCCCTGGATCTAGACACTATACTCCTATTTATGCAGGCCAAAATCCCGTTGGCATTTTAACTGCAGCATCACATTGTTGGCTCATGTTTAACTTGTCCACAAGATCTTTTTCACACATACTGCTTTTGAGCATTCTGTATCTTTGCATTTCATTTTTTCTGCCTAAGTGGAATGTCTTGCATTTGTCACCGTTGAACTTCATTTTGTTAATTTTGGCCCATCTCTCTAATCTGTTCAGATTGTTTTGAATTCTGCTCCTGTCTTCTGGAGTATTGGCTATCCCTCCCAATTTGGTGTTGTCTGCAAACTTGATGATCATGCCTTCTAAGCCTTCATCTAAGTAATTAATAAAGATGTTGAACAGGACCAGAACCAGGATGGAACCCTGCAGCACGCCACTCACCACTTCTTTCCAGGATGAAGAGGAAGCACTGGTGAGCACCCTAACTAACTAACTAACTAATTTTATTATTTATGAGTCGCCCTCCACAAATGTGCTCCGGGTGACTTACACAGTTAGTGTAAACAAACCTCTGGGTTTGTTTATTTAACCAATTACATATCCACTTAACCATAGTTTTACCTAGCCCACATTTGACTAGTTTGTTTGCCAGAAGGTCATGGGGGACTTTGTCGAAGGCCTTACTGAAATCCAGGTTCGCTACATCCATGGCATTCCTTGCATCTACCCAGCTTGTAACGCTATCAAAAAAAGAGATCTTGGGAGGGGGAAGAACATAGCCTATGTCACTTAAAATAAAAGCCATTCATCACTCAAAGCTTATCCTTAGGGGGAGCTAAATAACATCAGATACAAGGGAGGCCCATTTAGAAATGGGGAAGTGAATGGCAAAATATACCTATTGAGAGAAGTGAGTCCCTCAATCTGTAGTGATTTCAGCTAGGACCTTGGTTAGAGAAGTCCATGCCTGGTGAGCTTCCATGAAACCAGATCAGCCAGGACAGAGAACAAGCTTTCCAAAGCCACAGAGATTTATTATAATTTGGCCAAAAAGGATGCAAGTACAACTATTCACTTCATAAGGTACAAGCATAAATTCACAGAAAAATACATGGCATTTTATACAGTTCTGGGGTTCCCATGGTGGGAAGAAAGATAACTGGTGGTTGGACAGTTTAAAGAACCAATCGGTTGCAGGGACACCTCTTGGGTGGGTATAATCCAGGAGGAAGTGGTGACGTGGGTATGCTGATGTGTCCCTGATTAACTAAAGTGTCCAGTTCTATGTGAAACAAAGGGTGCAGGACCCAAAAGACAAAGGTGGTGGTTCCAGGCAATCAAGGGCTTGGTTTCCTGTATACAGTTAATGCATTCATATTTGCTGAATTCCCTCTTCTGTGGGAGCAGCAGATTCTCAGCCTCAAGTTGAATGATCAAACATCCTGGACTTATCCTGGAGCCAAAAAGGAGCATCTATCTGTGTGCGTGCACACACAAAGGTTTTGATATTGGGAAATAGCTGGAGGGAGCCTGGGTATAATTTCCTTTCCCAAGGGATTATGCAAACTGAAGCATGTAAAGCTAGCTGCCTTTTAGATACATTTTGATACATTTCATTTGATAGTTTCTTCATCATCATCGGTGATACAGTTTATACTTTTAGGAACTGACACAGTACATAAAAGACACATGTTATACAAAAATCATCAAGCTGATACAGTTTATTAAAGTGTTAGATATGATAGAGATTTTAGGGTACAGCTTCTGCTAGGTCCATTCTGGAGCCTCTAGGTCTCAACACTGCACAACTTGCTTAGAGTCTCTTGATAAATCTTTTTGGGACGGGGACGGGGGGTATCGTGGCTCAACAACAAATCCATTCTGCTTTTGTGTTGCTGGAACTGTAGTTTATTACTGTTTCATTATTTTTCCTTCCTCTCGCTCACTCACTTTTGATATATCAACTGCAAAATTTAATTATTTCTTCTGTTTGCATCTGCATTCAAACAAATTAATAACAAGAAAGTATGTGCCCTTTTATAAGAGCAAGAAGGGAATCTTCCTTAAATTCCCGGTAACATGAGTGACCTTAGGGACCTTTAAAGAACCAGGAAGTTAGATTTGGAGAATGAAAAGATTAGATAACCATCTTTCCACTCTCCAAATCCAACTTTCTGGTTCTTTTAGCTGAAAAGCAGCTCTTAGGAATACACTACAGCTGCAGAATATTAAGTATGAGTAAGATGTCCATTCTGATGCAAAGCTTGGAAAGTTAACACTAGAAAAGGGAGAGTAATACATTGTTAACATTTACAATAAAATAGTTCATTTGGTTGACTAATTGGTTTGTTTCCCAAACAAACCATGAGATTCAGGGAGAGTGGCATATTTGTTGTCACTGTAAATCCAACTTTTAATGTGTTCTTTTGTTACTGTCTCTTTCAAAAGAGTTCTTTTTGATGTTTCCAAAGTTGTCTTCTCCACAGTGGCCTTTTCCAGGTGTGTTTGATTGTAAATGGCTAGAGATTGTGAAATTTGTAGTGCGATACCTCTGGAAACTCCAGGTTAGAACAGTCTAACATAAAGCATAAGATGTTAAATTTAAACTTATCACTGATCTTCATCTCTCTTCTTTTCCTCCACCAACAACATATATGGTATTCACTTACTCTTAAAGGAGTATGGTTAAGGGACATGGATCCACTGCAGTGGTAAAGGGCAGTCAAATTAGATGAGGAATCAAGATCAATATTTTAATGCTTCTGAGCACATGCAAAATATCTTCTGAGCACATGCATCCCCTATCTGTCCACTAAGGATCAAGAAATGCAGCCTACAGAGGTCAGTACTACAGTCCATGTTTTTTCTGGCAGGACATAATTCCCCAAATTCAATTCAATCCCTGCTACCTCTAGTTTCTTACCATCTTCTGTCTGAGATCACTCTGGCAGTTAACATTATGACAAAACCACTTACTCTGTTGTTAGGAGACCCCGATGGTGCAATTGGTTAATCAATTGCGCCATCGGGGTCTGCTGACTGAAAGGTTGGTGGTTCAAATCGAGTCACCTTTGGGCTGAGAGGGGCAATATAAAAATACAATAAATAAATCCAGGAAACGGGGTAAGCTCCTATCTGGCAGCTCCAGCTTCTCATGCGGAGACATGAGGGAAGCCTGCCACAGGATAGTAAAACATCCAGGCATCCACTGGGTACTGTCCTTGCAGACGGCCAATTACTTAACACCAGAAATAACTTGTAGTTTCTCAAGTCACTCCTGACATGAACAAACTCTCTGTTGTTGTTTTCTAATTTCAAGTAATCTTCCATTTATAGCAACCCTGTCATGGGGCTTTCCAGGAAATATTTGTTTTGACGGGATTTGCTATTGCCAACAAATGAACTAAATTACAACTTGTGGATGACCAGGATAATTAACTTAACTTGTTATTTAGAGCAAGCCCCATTCTGAGGATGAGCGGAGAGACAGCTTGTGAAATCCTATAAGTGAAACCCACTGAGATAATGCAGCTCCCTGATTTACTCTCAATGCAGTAGCATTTCCAAAAGCAGTTCACCCTACAAATGTTCAAGGTACAGGTCATCACCTATAAAGCCCTTAACGGTTTGGGAACCATCTACCTTCGTGACTGCATCTCCCTCCATGTACCTGCCTGATCCCCAAGATCTTCAGGGGAGGCTCTCCTCTCACCCCGACCACTGTCACAGTCATACCTTGTGGGAACAAAGGAGAGAGCCTTTTCCTCAGTGGCTCCCTGTCTATGGGATGCACTGCCTGGTGAGATTAGTTTCAAGAAGAACCTTAGACCTGGCTCTTCCGTTGTGCTTTTGGAGGTTAATCATATAATCGCATGCTACCATTCACCCTCAATATTTGTTTTGAGTGCACACCTCCACCCCCTTTACACAAAGGTCCTTTTCCTGACACCATTTCAAAAGAATTTTCTCCCTCACTAAAGATTCGCTCCACTGCTATCTCACCCCCTGTTTTTATCCCTATTATTTCTATTTTAATATGTACATGTGGTCTGCTCATTGTTCTGTGTCATGATTGGTTTTATTTTGTTGTAATTTTATATTGGTTGTACTATTTTTATAGTTTATGTTTCATATAATTGATTATGTTATTTTTATGATTGATTTTATTCTGTTGTGTTGTTGGGCTTGGCCTCATGTAAACCACTCCGAGTCCCCATTGGGGAGATGGTGGCGGAGTACAAATAAAGATGATGATGATGTCAGGCGTTTCCTATTTAAGCACAATATGGGCTGCCTCCTCTGGACATCTTCAGATGCTGCAGATGCTTTACCTGGCGATCCTGCACTAAGTAAAGAATGTAACTCGATGATCCAAAGGGCTCCTTTCAACTCTATGCCTCTTAGAACTCCATTCTCTGTATCACTATAGTCAACACAGGCACTGAAGGAATTCAAGTATGGCCAACGTTTTCAATCTTTCCAGCAAAGAAACTACAACAAAATCTAACCTTTCCCTCCAATATCAGTTGGCTTCTGGCTGACACGGCAGACATGAAACCAGAAGACATTTCACACCTACTCTAATTGTTTTAAAGAAATCCAGGCTATCCTTTTGGCCTTAGCTGAATCTAAGAAGTCCCATATCAACTGTTCATTCTACCATATGTTGTGCAATTTATTCTGGTATATTATTTTCTTTTATTGCATTTTGTGGGAATGCAGATGTTCCACTATTCTTATCAGAACAAAAATGTCCTTCTTTGGTGGGGGATATATTTGTTGATGGTATTGAAAAGGTCGTGACCAGAGAAAAGCTGCAAACTGCTGCTTCTGAAGCACCAAGAGTTCCAGAAAGAGGACAAGAAAATAGAAGAGGGTTTTAATTTTGTAGAGCTGAAAACAAGAATAATATATAATAAAAGGCACTTTTTGAAGGATGATGTGACTGGACAATGACTTTAATAAGGAGATGCTGCTGATATATATTTTTATTGGTTCTGTATGGTTTTATGTTATATGGTAATTGTTTTTAACTGTATTTTCAGTATTGGGACATCGAATAGTTGCTGACTCTAAACTGGCTTGAGTCACCTTCAGGCTGAGAAAGGCGGCATACAAATATGGTAAATAAATAAATAAATGGCCTTAAATTGAATTAAAATGGTTCAGAGGAGCTTAAATTCAACCCATGGTGAAAATGTCCCAACAGCTCCCCATTGGATGTTGGGGCACAACATTGATTCTTGTCAGGGGTACAATATGGGATACATCCCTCCAAGATCTTTTGAGAAGCACATGTGGTCCTTAGTCCTTCACAGCAGCCCACAAATAATCTTGAGAGTAAAGATAAAGGAGGGAGCAATGGACATACTGTAGATGTGGAAAGAGACACAAAAGGGGAGTCCTGATGGCAGGGGAAAGTCAGAGGTTCTAGAATTCCATTCAGATTCAAGAACTCTCCTACCCAAGGAAGAGAGAGAGCCATGATCATGACATCTAGTTACAGAACTCCAAATGAAAACTGAGGAAGTGAATAAAATAAACAAGATATCAAGGATGGATAGCATGACCAAACATAGATATTGCCCAGAATATGGGGAAGAGTCTTCAGAAGTGCGGAAGATGGTTAGGAAATAAATTTTGGGACAGAAAGAGAGTGTATTAAAATGTTTATTTGTAGTTGTAGATGAGGGGGAGAAAGGGATGCTTTGCATGTGTATTTTGGATCAGAAATAGAGAACAGCACAATTTCTTTTACAGTTGGCAATAATATCCCCAATCTGGAAACTTTCAAAATAATTTCCCCCCTAAGAAGTAGTGCTGTTCTGACTGATTAAATTGGGAGCATTTTGTGCAGTATTCATTACTGTGGTCCAAATACAGAACACTTGTTCTTTCTAAATTGCTGTTTCCAAATGGGATTTAAAAAAAAAAAAAACCAGTACGAACTCAATCTGACTCTTAAATTACTCTTTTCAGTTTCAGGTGAAATAAGGTATCACCATAAGTTGGTGGGATACAAATAAATCCTCAAACAAGCAACAGTGTGTGTGCTATGTGTGTGTCTTTCTAACTCCACCAATACCCTTGCAGTGGGTGGATGAGAAATGAATGTATTATATCTTGATTCCAGTAAGGTTTTTGACAAGGTCTCTCATTGTATCCGGGCAGACAAATTGGCAAAACGTGGGCAAGACAATTCAAGTCTTGTGGGTCTGCAACTAGTTAAAAGACTGAACTCAAAGAGTTTTAATGAATTATTCTTTTTCATGTTGGAGAGAAGTAATTAGAAATGGGAAGTCTCAGTCCCAAGCATAATGATGTTTATAACAATGCAACAGAAGTCCGAT
The DNA here is from genome assembly GCA_030556195.1 of Anolis apletophallus. Classification (NCBI taxonomy): domain Eukaryota; kingdom Metazoa; phylum Chordata; class Lepidosauria; order Squamata; family Anolidae; genus Anolis; species Anolis apletophallus. The sequence continues at coordinate 41,374,846 of JARBWK010000002.1, read as the reverse complement.
AATGCCAAATAAGAAGGAGAAGGATCAGGAATAATAGGTGAAAATTAACAAAATGAATCTCAGCAATGTATCTCAAAAATTTAGGTATTACATTTAGCGAGGAAAAATGAAGTGTACAAATGCTGATGCTGGAGGAAAATTCTGAGAGTGCCATGGACTGCAAGAAGATCAAACCAGTCCATACTCCAGGAAATAAAAACTGACTGCACACTGGAGGGAAGGATATTAGAGGCAAATATGAAGTACTTTGTCCACATAATGAGAAGACAGGAAAGCTTGGAGAAGACAATGATGCTCGGAAAAATGGAAGGAAAAAGGAAGAGGGGCCGACCAAGAGCAAGATGGATGGATGGTATCCTTGAAGTGACTGGCTTGACTTTATTTATTTATTTATTTATTATTCGGTTTTATATTCCGCTCCTCCCTGCAGGCTCGGGGCGGATCACAGTAGCAATAAAACACACAATAAAACATACAGTAAAATTCAATAAAACACGCAATACATAGCCAGTAGCAGATTACAGATCTTAGCTCGGACGCTGATATGCCTCTACATTAAGGCTAGCCAAATGCTAGTCTGAAGAGGGCAGTCTTGCAGGCCCTTTGAAAAGGGCCGAGTTCGTGAATCACCCGAGCATGACTAGGCAATGAGTTCCAAGTCGTGGGGGCCACAACTGAAAAGGCCCGCTGTCTTGTACTGGACAAGTGACAGGAGCGGGGTGATGGAATGACCAACAGGTTCTACTCTTCCGAGCACAGTGATCTTGGGGGAATATACGGGGTAAGGCGGTCCCTTAGGTACTCAGGCCCTAGACCGTGCAAGGCCTTAAAGGTTAAAACCAACACCTTGAAGACAATCCGGTACTCAATAGGCAGCCAGTGCAGTTGCCGAAGGATGGGCGTGATGTGCTCTCTCACCGGTGCTCCCACCAGTAAGCGGGCAGCAGCATTCTGCACCAGCTTGAGTTTCCGGACTGTCGACAAGGGAAGGCCCACGTAGAGGGCGTTACAGTAGTCCAGCCTCGAGATGACCATCGCCTGGATCACCGTGGCCAGATCATCCCTGGACAGGTAGGGTGCCAGTCGCCTAGCCTGGCGGAGATGGTAAAACGCCGTTTTGCTGACCATGGAGACCTGAGAAGGATGGTGGGTTTTCTGCAAATACATTCAAAGCAAGATAATAATGAAGAAAATGAGGGCAATGCCGTTCAGCAGGGATGATTTGAAGGAACTGGGGGTGGCACAGCCAACAGGGAGCTCTGGCGTGGGCTGGTCCCTGAGCTCATGAAGAGTCAGAAGCGACTGAATGAATAAACAGTAACAAACAAACAAATATAGGATGGATGGCATCTGGCTTGAAAGCAGTGTGTGTGTCTTATCAGATCACAGCGTAAATGTGAGTCAACAGCATGATATAGCAACTAAAAGTACCAATGCTCTCCTAGGCCCTAAAAACAGAAATGTGTCAGAGATGTGATAGCACCACTTTATTCTGCATTGGTCAAATTGTTCCTCCATTATTGTGTCCATGTTTGGACACCAGATTTCAAAAGACAACTTCTTGGTAGATCCACTAAACCAAGATGAGTTGGTGGATGGTGCTTCTGTGAGAATCTCAGAAGCCTCTAAGGACTTCATCACACGACTGATTTTCAGCTTCATGGGACATTTCTGCCTCAATTGAGCCATGGAGCCCCACAATGCCCATCAGACAATATATGCTCACTTCTGGTGGGGCTCCGTGGCTCAAATATAACACAGGAGGCTTCCTGTGTTATATTTGAAACCATGGGGCCAGTGTGGGGGGAAGCTGCATGGCAATGCTTCCCCATGTTGCCATGTTACTGGCAAGGTGGGGACAGGAGTTGGCTGACCTTCAAAAGCAAATTGAGACAGGGGACCTCAAAATGGCAAATTGCGGCAGGGGACCTCAAAATGAGCAGAGACCAGCTTGGGAAGCAAGAGGCAAGAAGAAGGATGGTGGGTTTTCTGCAAATATATTCAAAGCAAGATAATAATGAAGAAAATGCGGGCAATGGCGTTCAGCAGGGATGATAACAATTAGCTGAGTCAATTTTTTCAACTTAAAATTCTAGACTTATACATAAACATATACAGTACTCTCTATTTACCATTTGAAAGCGCTATCTAACAGTTTATAGAGAACCTTTTGGAAGTCTTTTCAATCTGTTTTAGTTTCACTATCCAAAATAATTTTTCACTAGCTAACAATTACCACATATCTCAGGCTAGATAGATATTGTGAGAAATTCCAGTTTTACATTTTATGTTAAAAGGAATGTGTGTGCAATCCTGTTGTCTTCTAGCATGTCAAATAGCATAGTGAAAGGGCAAAAATTTTGCAAGCATTGAGTCCCTACATACACCTTATAAAGGTCTGGATTCATTGCAAACATACCTGACCCATCAGAATTATCCAGTGAACGCACACACAGAGTCAAGAAGACTCTTTCCTCTTCAAAAAAGGCAGAAAGGCGCCCATGCATTTAAATTTAAGAATCAGAGAGTGCTCTTAGGATACTCCTCACTGGCCCTTAAGCTTTTCAGGCAGTGAAGGCAGTCATTCTGAAAGCAGCTTGTCTGGACCTCGAAAAACAACATCTGAAGGCAGCTCACCATTTTCCTTCCGAAGAATGGTTCCAGTGTGCTAAAAAGTATGAAGTTGTCCAAATATGTGCAACATTAGAGCAGCACTGATATTACAATTCTGTACTTGTTGCCTCAGTCCCACGTTAAAGTTAATATAGCATTGCACCTTAAACATTCTATTTTTACTTGTGTTGTCATTCCCTCAGGCAAAAAGATGCAAGTGTAATTTCTGATGATATGTTGCGAAGGTTTTTCAATCAACCTGGGAATTATTGTTGCATGCCTTCAAGTTATTTCTTTGTTCTTTCTCTCCATTTAAAAAGATTTATTAGCTCATTTGTGAGCAAAAATATATTGGATATCTACATAGTTGGTATACATAAGCAAATAGATTTTTTTAATCAAAAAAATCAATAAACAGTGGGCTATGAAGTAATCATTGTCATGACGGTCTCATTTATCATGGATGAAGTTAGTGTTTCTTAAAATCTGTTCTTCAGTTATCAATTGCAGGAGTAGCGGTGTTGAGATGTAAAGTCTCTTTCAGGCCTCATCACACTCGAGGAAAAAATCTACTTAAAATCCGGTTTCTGCTTCTTGCAGAATTCTGGGGTTTGTAGTTTAGGAAGTAGCCTTTAACAGCCTCACTAATCTACAAACCCCAGAATTCTGCAGGAGGGAGAAACCGGATTTTAAGTGGATTTTTTTCTCTAGTGTGATAAGAAAATATCTATCTAGTATGATAATAAAAAGCTTACTGGCTGGATGGATGTGGCTGCTGGTACAAGTGATTATTTACATCAGGGGTTCCCAAACTAAGGCCCACGGGCCAAATGTGGCCCTCCAAGGTTATTTACCTGTCCCCCATCCTAAACTTTAGTTTTAGAGTCACCTTAACTACTTGAAGGCACACAACAACAACAACAACAGCAACAATCCTAATTAACTTGACTATCTCATCAGCCAAAAGCAGGTGCACACATCAATTAAAATACTAGAAAGTTTATGTTGGTTAAATTGGTTTGTAATTTTAAATATTGTATTGTTCATTTATTCTTTTTGCACTACAAATAAGATATGTGCAGTGTGCATAGGAATTTGTTCATTTTTTTCATACTGAAGTCCCCACTTCCCCAAACAATCTGAGGGACCGTAAATCGGCCCTCTACTTAAAAAGTTTGAGGACCCCTCATTTACATCTCTATATATAATAAAGCGGAATGTTTGTTTGTATGTATGTATGTGTCCGGAGGGATATGTGGCAGCTTTCTGATTGGCTGCCTCTTTCACAGGCCACAGCGACCACTGCGGGTGATGGACCTGCACCAAACTTGGGACACATAACCCCCCTGACCCCCTTTACGTCCTGGTGCAGTTTGGGGGACATGGACCACGGATGATGGGACTTGAAGTACCTCTACTCCCATCCCAAGTCTGCTGCGACCCTCATCCAATGACTGATCAAGACCAAACTTGGCACACAGAGCCCCCATTACCCACTCTACATCCTGCTGCAGTTTGAAGGGGGGCAGACCATGGATGATGGGACTTGAAGTACTTCTACTCATTTCCTGAGACCACTGCTCCACTCATCCAATGATTAATCAAGACCAAACTTGGCACACATAACCCCCCCTGACCCCCTTTACATCCTGGTGCAGTTTGAGGGACATGACCCATGGATTATGGGATATGTAGTACTTTCAAACACATTGGTTCCCACAGACCACTGAGGCCACCAAGACGGACCAATACAGACCACACGTGGCACACACAGCCCCCATGACCCACTTTATGTCCTGGTGCAGTTCGGAGGAGGGTGGACCATGGATTATGGGACTTGCAGTACCTCTACTCACTTCCCAAGTCTGCTGTGACCCTCATCCAATCACTGATCGAGACCAAACTTGGCATACATAACCCCCATGACTGCCTTCACGTCCTGGTGAGGTTTGGGGGAGGACTGACAATGGATGATGGGATTTGTAGTACTTTCAAACCCTGCTGTTGCCACAGACCACTGCGGCCCCCAACAAACACCGATAAAGATCACACTTGGCACACAGAGCCCCAGTGACCCACTCTACATCCTACTGAAGTTTGGAGGAGGCCACAACATGGATGATGGGACTTGCAGTACCTTCCCTCTCTTTCTAAGACTGTTACAAACTTAATCCAATGACTGATCAAGACCAAACCTACCACACAGAGCCCTCATAACCCACTCTACATCCTGGTGCAGTTTTGTGTGAGACGGACCACGGATGATGGGACTTGAAGTTCCTTCACTCACTTCCTCAAAACAATGCAACCCTCATCCATTCACCAATACAGACCAAACCTGCGACACACAACCCCCATGACCCACTCTATATTCTGCTGCAGGTTGGAGGAGGGTGGACCACAGATGATGGGACTTGCACTACCTTCAGTAATTTTATGATACCACTGCAACTCCCATTACTGATGGATCAAGACCAAACTTGGCACACAGAGCCCCCATGACCCACTCTACATCCTGCTACACTTCTCAAATGACCCGGGTGTCATATTATTGCATTTTGAATAGCAATTCATGAGTCAGCACAAGATATATTTTCGCAGTTTGAGATGACCTGCAGTGTGACATGTTTTACACCAGATGGCGCTGTCTCAAGACTGCTAAATGGAACCTTGAGGAATGTCAGTTACAAAGTGACAGTTGGGATCTGACAGTTGGGATTTAATATCTGTGAGGAAAGGATGTTTAGAAAGGTAGCTGTGATGGCTGTTGTTTTTCGAGGTTTTGCCAGTTATTGTTAAATACAATTCAATACAAAGTTATATATTTACCTTGTGAATTGAATGAGAGTTTCATTATTCACTCGAACAGAGACTGGAGTTTTTGGGCCGATGAGGAATTAAAGTTCTATATTTCTGTTGCCTAACCGCTGTGACATAAATACTCAACGCCGAAGACCGGGCACCGCCGGGTCCCCAAGCTAGTAGTCAATAAAGATTAACTTAAGTCTTCTTGTAATATGTTATCTCTTATTTGTCCACTGCAACATTTAGCTGAATGAGAAAGTTTCTTCATGAACCAAGTGACCAAATCTGTCTCCACAAGATAAATGGCAGGGGTGCTTTGTATAAGATTTTCCTGCTTCTTGGCAGAGGATTGGACTGGATGTCCCATGAGGTCTCTTTGCACTCTAGGATTCTATGAATGTATGATTTCTTGATTTCCAACACTTGGATGCCTTCAAGTTATTCCTGATTTATGATAATCCTAAAATGAATGTATCACTGGGTTTGCTCACTGTAGTCCACTGGGATTTTGAACCCAATTTTCCAGAGTCATAATCCAACACTCAAACCACTACATCATGCTAGAAATAGAATTAAATCAGTTTCCACAACAAACATTTTGCAAGGATATCTGAATTATGATTTCTGAAATAGTCGTTCTCTTTTGTCAAAAAATCTGTAGATTTGGCCAAGTCAATGCCCTCAGGGTCAATGCTGATAGTCTTCTACTACTCACAGTAATATGATGGGAAACCAATAATCACAGTATTTACCACTCCCTATTTGGAATTGTGAATCCAAAGGAAGGAAGGAAGACAGAAGTTATTATGATAGAGAACAGAGCTTCCAACAATCCTGTAAGCCAGAGCCAAAGGGCTTCATGTATTTCTAAAGCACTTCCATGTGTTCAGGGAAGCTGTGCCCATGTACACTTTTTCCTGCAGCTGCTCACGGTGTGTTGGATACCACTCTGGGGAGAGCATGGGGGCCATAGTGTTTTCAGCAACCTCCCACTCCCCACCTCAAAAACAGCAGTGGAAACTTTGAGAATCCTGCCTAAACGTACATTTATTCATTTTATCTCTAAGCTGTTCCATAGACTCCAGGAGGAACTATATAATGCATTTGTTGGGAGGAGGAAGCTTCAAGAACCCTTTAAAATCAAACCATGTGAAATCCAACTCTGTTTCCTCTTCATAAAGCTGGATCTTGCATGTGGCAGGACAAGCACACGATTTTGTACTTCTGAGTTATTAATTTAATTCACACTTATAAATGTGAGATTTATCACACCAGCCTGTTGACACGCAGCAATTGCATTGTTTGAGCAAATGGAAACATACTGGTATTTCTCTGCAATTATGCAGTGTTCTTCTTTGCCAATGAATGACCCTGCGACCACACTTCTGCATCACCTCACTAATTCTGCCTCCTTACATATGTATGCATTACCCAGTGTATATGGTTCTTTTAATTTTAAACATTTACTTTTCTGCTATTGTGCAAAAGATACTGGGCTATAGCACTCAGGTCATGTGATGCAGATGTCATATAACACATCAAAACATTTCAGAATCTCATGAGAACCACTCAGCTAAGATGTCAGATTCATTTAGCCCTGTACAGTGAGGTCGTATGTGCCATGGATTTGCTCCACCCACCCTGCTTTTTATACCATACACTTGTGGATTTCCCATGTTGGACCCTTCCAGTTTTTCTAATTGACTCCATCTCTGGGATCTTGAGACTACACAAAGTACATCTACACTGCAGAACTAATGCAGTTTGACACCACTTTAATTGCCCTGGATCAATGCTATGGGATACTGGGAGTTGTTGGAAGCCCCACTGAGTCCTGAGAGAGGGCAGTTTAAAAATAAAGTTTGTTGTTGTTGTTGTTGTTGTTGTTGTTGTTTTACAAGGTCTTTAGCTTTCTTAGCCAAAGAGTGCTGGTGCCTCACCAAACTAAAAATCCCAGGATTCCTTCAGCTGAAGTCATGGTAGATAAAGTGGTGTCAAACTATATTCATTCTACAGCAAGCTTGCACAATCTGTGGTTCTCCAAGTGTTTGGGACTCCAGCTCCCAAGAAGCCCTATCCAGCTTGTCCAGCTTGCTAGGAATTCTGGGAGCTGAAGTCAAAAGCATCAGGAGAGCCAGGAGTACCACAAGTTGTGTACTCCTGTTCTGCAGTGCAGATGCACCTTAAGTTGCGTCATGAAGTCCGATGACAGACACTATTAAGACAATTAATACACCCAGTAATACTCTTGGAAGCAGGGGAAAATAGCAAAAAATGCTTCCAACAACCTCCCACCATCCCAATCTCCTTTCTGCTCCTTCCTTCACATGGTGTGCATCTCAGCCCCATCTTTAGCCAGAACAGTCTTCTGGCAAGAATTATCCTGAAATCCTTGTGTCCGCTAGTACGAGAAAAGCCCTTTCCAAAACCCAAACAAGCTCACATGCAACACCGTAAGTCTGTGTCTGGAATGACAAACACAGGAAATTAAATACAAAACTAGGTTACAATAGCAAAAATCAACCCAATCAAAAGTGCACAGAGTTGAAATGTTCCGTCCCACATTACAGTTTGTCCATAGCACGCAAGTCAGTCTGAATTTCGGAAGGAATTTTCCACAACTGAATGCACTTTAGTGACCAGATAAGATATTTATCTCAATATCTTCCCTAATCCCAACTACCTTCCCAGATAAATGCAGAATATCATTTCAACTCTTGCCTCATGAGAGAAATCAAGCTTGTCTGGGTGCATTTACATTGTTGAATTAATGCAGTTTGACACCATCTTAACTGCCATGGCTCAGTGCTATGCTATTGAATTGTGGCCGTTGTAGTTTTACAAAGTCTTTAGTCTTCTTTGGCAAAGAAATGCTTGCTTGCTTGTCCTATAATATATCTAAGGACCCTGTATGTGACTCCTCTTCAGACATTTCAATGCAAAGGTAGGAATGCTCCCCTCATAAATTTTTAAGAGGGATGCCAATATTATTCAAAGTCAGACACCTTGAAAAATCTCCTTCCCAATTTCTTTCTTACCTGTCAATTTATGGCAACCTATGAAGTTTTCTCAGGAAATACTCAGACAGATTTTGCCATTTCCCTCCTCTGAAAGCAGTCTGAAGCTGCTGGTATTCCCTGGCAGCCTCCTTTCCAAGTATTCGATAGGCTTGAGCCAAGATTGGACAGGATCTGGTGCCTTCAGTGGCACTACTACTATTTCCTTTGATCTGGATGCTATACTCTTGCTGGCACAGTCCAGAATTGCATTGGCATTTTGGCCACCACATCGTGCTGTTGATTCATGTTTCGTTATGATCTACTAAGGCTCCTACATCTTTTCTACATGTACTGCTTTCAAGTCAAGGGTTACCCATTCTGTTTTTATGCAATTCATTTTTCTTGCCTAGGTGTATTATCTTAAATTTATCTCTGTTGACATTCATTTTTTAAAGTTTTCCTAGTTTCTCTCAAGGCCATCTTGAACACTGAATCTGCCCTCTGGGATATTTTCTACCATTGGTCCATTTGGACATCTCTGAATTTGGTAAGCATGTCTTGCATCCCATCATCTAAATCAGTGTTTCCTAACCAGTGTGCCATGGCACACTAGTGTGCCGTGAGTGATCATCAGGTGTGCCGTGGGAAATTGGAACCTCCAATATCCTTTCTTCCCCCTTTCTTCCCCCTTCTTCCCAACCTCGTTCTGCTCGCTTTGCCTCGCTTTGCTCTGGGGCGAGTCTGCGCAGTAGCGCCCGCATGGGTCACATCTTCCTCCCTCCCCCCTCCCCTCCTTAACACACTCACACTGCCCCCTCGGATCAAAATGGTGGCAGAAACGGCAGTGTAGAAGAAAAAGTAAGTGTTTGGCAGGCGGGGGGAGAAAGGGCGCGAAGGGGAAGGGGGAGGAAGAGGTCTCTGTCGAAAGCTGGCATGGGCAAACTTGGACTTTCCAGGTGTTTTGGACTCCAACTCCCACCATTCCTATCAGCCTCAGGCTCTTTTCCTTTTCCCCCTTCAGCCATTTAAACAGGAAAGGTCCTCAGGCAGTTAGGGATGGTGGGAGTTGAAGTCCAAAGCACCCAGAGGGCCGAAGTTTTCCCATGCCTGTTTTAGGGACCTTAAAGTGGTGAGCCTCCTTCCAACATTGTGATTCTGGATAGGAAACAAACAACAACATCACATAACATTGTTTGAGTCCACAGTGCTCTCTGGGTGTAGGTTAATTACAACTTCCAAACTCAAGTACAATTCCCAAGCAAACCCTTTCAGTACTTTCTGTTGGTAATGAGAGTTCAATATGCCAAGTTTGGTTCAATTCCATTTTTACAAGAGTTCAGGATGCTCTTTGATTGTGTGTTAACTATAAATCCCAGAAACTGTAACTCCCAAATATCAAGGTCTATTTTCCCCAAACTCCATCTGTGTTCACATTTGGGCATATTGAGTATTCATGCTAAGTTTGGTCCTGATCCAACATTGTTTGAGTCCACAGTGCTCTCTGGATATAGGTGAACTACAACTCCAACACTCAAGGTCAATGCCCACCAAACTCCTATAGTATTTTCTCTTGGTTATGGGAGTTCTGTGTGGGAAGTTTGTGTCTTTCAGCCATTCCTGCCAGGATATCTATGTTGTGTTCATCTAAACAGGCCCAGGTTTCACACTTGAGTGTATAAATACATTTAAAAACATATTAACTATATGTATTACTGTGTTAGAGTGTCATTTTGTGTCATTATGGTTGGTGGTGTGCCCCAGGATTTTGTAAATGTAAAAAATGTGCCGCGGCTCAAAAAAGGTTGAAAAACACTGATCTAAATCATTCATTAAGATGTCAGACAATATCAGGCCCAGGTTGTTGTTTTTTTGTGGTTTTCTTTTTTGTGTGAACCTGTTGGGAAGGCGAGATTCCACCTCCTCCTCTCCCCTATCTGTTGTGGAGTTCATTGAGTAGAAACAACTTTTGCCCTTTGAACTCAATTTTGCAGCAACTGAAGTAAACTAAGGACAAAGGGAGAAAATGAGAACAAGTGAGAGTCTTTAGGGTCTTTTAAAACAAGCTGGAAAAGTGGGACAGCAGAGGATTAATCCTGTTCCTCCTAAATTGGGACAATTGGATGGCAAGTTACTATTCTGTACAATTCCCAATCTTTTAAAAACCTCTGAGAGACTGCTGGAGCCAGTTAAAAATTCTGCAGAGCCCCTGGTGTACATGCTATGGCTTTTTCTTCTCTTTCCCCCTCCCTGTTTTCTCTTCCCTCCCCAGAATTGGCACTTAAAATTATCCAATTTCCACAGAGGCTTACTTTTTCTCTACCAAAGCTCAAGAAAGAAACAAAGGCATTTTGGATGAGTAGATAATGGTAAGATTATGCTTTGTAAAACTTGGTTTAAAAGAGGCTGGGGAAGCAGGGAACACCCTCCTCTGAACATTTTCTGTATCTCTACAAAAGGTCCCCCATCTCCATCTCCTCCTCCAGAAGGGCCCATAATATTCAAGAGCATCCGCTTGCTTGCTTGCTGTTTCTCGATCAACGTGACCCATATCAGAGTAAATAAATAGTCAGGCACTATCCCAGACAATGGGCCCGGGCGATGAATTAATAAACTCTGCCTCTCACATTAGCAGAGTGTGACTGGAACTGGCAGGAGTTCCTGGCTAGACTCCAGAAACTATTATTACTAGACTGAGCCAAAGGAGTCTTGGCACGAAGCAGGGCCCACAGCTGGAGATTAGGTAACAGAGTCGGAGCGCTCCGAGAGCTGCCAGGGTGTTGGCCATTGTGCCTGAAGAGAGGGTCAAAATGCTGTTTCTGAAGCTCACTGCTGCACGCACAAGGCACCTCCGCAACGTGCAGCAGTACAGACTGTAACAGCAGAGAAAGATTTTTAAAAAGATTTTAAAGGAAGGGGATCTGTTCTTCCAAATGCTATGGGGTGCTTACACAAGCAATTTATCTTTGGTTTACTAAGTAGCATGGGAAGTGCTGCTTGCCAATGCATGCTTTGCGGTTCTCAGGTGGTAGTTTGGTTTCAATCCAAGTAAGTTATCTCTGGTGCTTCTGACCTTCCCACAAAACACGCACACAAGTGAATGAAAATAATGTGTGTTTAAGGGCCCATGCAGACAGGCTCAAAAACCAGGACCCGTCTCAGTTCTACCGGAGGCGCCCAAATGATGCCTCTGGCAAAACCAAATTAATTTGGAACAAACGAAGATTTCCTTGGTTTGAGCTGAATTAATTAGATACCCCATTAGATGTGGGCCTACCTGAAAGGCCTAATGTGGTATTGGGCCTGTGGAGACTCACTCTTGGGTATTCCTGGGACTACCCGGGTGTGAGTCCCTATTGCCATCTCACACCTTTTGTGGTCTTGGAGCCCAAAGGTTCAGAATGGCGCCCACCTCCTCCCACCAAGCCCCAAAGTAACCCCTTAAAAGATTTTCCTCCTCGTCCCCATCCCCCCTGCTCATTATTTCCTCATACCAGGAGGGTGCAAGGAGAAACATAATGGGGGACAGATAAGTTTTATTTACTTTTTAGGGGTTACTTTTGGGGGGCCTAAGTGTGGCTACTTGCCATCCCAATTGTAAGCCAGTTTTTGGGGGGTAGGCATGAGGACTCAAATCCATGCCAAAGTGGGTTTTTAAAAACCCACTGTGGCACAGATTCCCGGCCTATCTGGAAGTGTCCTACCTGTATAGATATAGAAATTTACATTCAGTGCATCTCTCTTTCATCTTATAAGCATAAGCTTATAATGCAGTCATGGCTATTTCATGTCTCCAAAGGGTCCATTGAAATGTCTAGAGATGCAGATTAGCCTTCCTCCCTTCCTACACCTCTGACTTCGTCAGTCTAGGAAGTCAGAGACGCGAGGCAGCAAAAACAGTCTTCAGGAGCCCACTTGAAGCCATAGGGCTGCAGTTTGCTAGAGTTGCCAGATGGAAAATTAGAGAGGACTCCTGTGCTTTTAATGGTTGTGCAGAAGGGAGAATTTTAGCAGGTGTTGCTTATCACACAGCCTGTTAGCAATCTGAAAATTGTGTTCAACACTACCATTAAATGTACAGGAGTGCTCTTCAGTTTTCACTCTGGAAATTGTAAGATAGGCCTCTAAACGTTTTTTGGACTACAGCTTCAAGTAGCTCTTGACAGTATAGCCAGGGAAGGGGAACGATTGGAGTTGCAATCAAACAATTTACAGAGTTGCAGTCAAGTAACTTGTTTACATTTGAAAAACCCTGGACTCATACAGTGATATCCTGTGAGTATTGTGGCCGTGTTTTATTCTTTTGTTTTAAAATGATTTTGGCCTGGTTTGGTCAAAATTGGGGGATACTCCAGAGTTTGCTGGAAACTCCCCCAGTTTCAGATCTGATTTAGACCAACAGCACCCTTTGTGCTCATGAGTCTAGGGAAAGAAGACATACCATACCCAAGTTGCCATCACCATTCCGAGCTCTCTGTGACAGTTCATCTGGCCTCCTGGCCATTGCAAGCACCTTTATTGACCTTAAAATGAGGCAATCTCTCTTCCTTCTTGTTGGTTGCACAGACACCCAGTTCACATATCAACAGATGCATTCACAATAGTCAAGAGATCAAACAATGCTCCATGCTTGGCTAGAAAAAACCTGCAGTGGCAGCACAGAGGAGCTGAGATGTGCCCCTGCCCCAGCAGAACAGATGTGCTCCTGGGCTACCTGAAATCAGCCCAAGATTTAGCACAAATGCATTGGATATGGGGTTACTCGGAGGCATATTTACACTTGGCTAAACTGCTCTGTGATTGTTAGTCCCACTCCCTCTAGACTAGGATTCGTAGAAATAATGAAAATGATTTACGAGTTCCTATTGATCAAATGGAGGCATATTTACACTTGGCTAAATTGCCCTGTGATTGTCAGTCTCTCTAGACTAGAATTAATGAAAATAACTTACAAGTTACTATTGATCAAGTTACTATTAATCATGTAACTGCCAAACAAAAAGATAGGTGGTGAGTGTAGAGGATGAAAATACATGGTGTGAGGAGGAAATGTTTTCATAAAAATGAGTTGTCTTCCACTCAAAGTGGGAAAGCTGGCAGATGTGAAGCTATCATCTGCATTTAATTGAGGCCAATGATAAAACATCCATTGGTTTTCATGGCTGCAAACTGAATCCCATGAGCTTGTAAAGCATTTTAAATTTGATTTTTGTGGTGAAGGAAAACTAAAGCAGTTCCATCTATATAAATAAAAATGTAATGTTTGTTTGTGGGATTAACATAACCCAAAAACTACTGGACGAATTGACACCAAAAATTGGACACAATACACCTATCAGGCCAACGAGTGACCTTCACTCATAAAAACACTGGAGAACACAGCAGAAGAGACTTAAAAAGCAAAAACCAAAATACATTACAACACACATGCAAAACCACATATATATATATGATACACATATACACAAATATATACACACACATATACACACACAAAGTGCATATACACAGACTGGGCCACAGCAACGCGTGGCAGGGACGGCTAGTTTAAAATAAAGGTTACACAGGGAATCACCCTCTCTCTCTCTCTCTCTCTCTCTCTCTCTCTCTCTCTCTCTTTGTCCTGGCCACTGCTGCAGCATGAAAATATACAGTCAGGCCTCCACATCTACTCCAGTTAGGAACACAGAACCCCCATGAAAATGAAAGGCTGCAAATCAAAAAATGTTCATTTTACCTAAGAAAGCATATATAGGAATTTCTAGGTCCTTTGGCATGACTCTTTGGTCAATGTCCGATGGAAATGGATCACAGAATTGTACTGGAAGCTACAGATTTCTAGAGAGAGGTCCTTGCTAGGAATCTCTAGGTCCTACAGTTTGCCCTGGAGGACCTGAAAATTCCTAGAGGTAATACTTTCATCAAATCCACAAAAGTGAAAGGCCAATTGTATTTAATAATAATAATAGTAATTTGTGCATCCTAACAGCAACTTTTTCTGTATCTAGCAATCCCTTACTTAAGCTTACTCATAATCAATCAATACATACCACTCATCTGGGCCTCATCTGGTGGCACAGCAGGTTAAGCCGCTGAGCAGCTGAGTTTGCTGGCCACCGGTTTGAATACAGGGAGCAGGGTGAGCTCCTATTGTTAGGCCCAGCTTCTGCCAACCTAGCAGTTTGAAAACATGCAAATGTAGTAAATGAATAGGTACAGTTTGGTGGGAAGGTATTCGCGCTCCATGCAGTCATGCTGACCAAATGATCTAGGAAGTGTCTACAGGTGACGTCGGCTCTTTGGCTTAGAAATGGAAATGAGCACCACCTCCAAGAGTCGGACTTGAGTAGACTTAATGCCAAGGGAAACTTTTACTATTACCTACCACTCAGGGCCGTAGCCAGGATTTTGATTCCGGGGGGGGGGGGGGCTGAGACTGGGTGGAAGAGGGTCTACCCTAGCAAACCTTTTTGTATTGTTATCCCAATAACCCCATGAATGTGGGATATAATGAGCATGGTGATCAGATCATGATATGAATAAACATAACAGTTTAAATAATGTACCAGTAAGGCCTTTTCGCGGACCACCCTGAGAATTCGGGAGGGGGGGCTGAAGCCCTCTTAGCCCCTGGCTACATGCCTGCTACCACTCATCTGGTTTTTTCTTTCCTGCCTCGACCTCAATGCATTTTACAATCCCTGCTTTAACCCTCAGCCATCCCTCCCCATAGGTTTCTGTCGTCTTTTATCTTCCATCACCTTCCTGACTACTTCTATCATAATTGGTGACCACTTGATTTTTCTTTGAAGCCCCACAGATTTGCCCTTTTAGTGCATGTTAAAATATTGTTTTGTTTCTAATCTTAATCTTTCTTT